>VZRS01006185.1:80885-97626 GCA_013398055.1 Ifrita kowaldi
TGTTTGTTTGTTTGCCACAAGATGACTTCTAGAGTGAAAGTGGTAAGACCTTAAACTTGAAGGAACACCCAAAGAAACCACTTTGAGGACTGGAAGATTTAATGTCTCTTTGCATTCAAGCAGTCAAGCAGTAGCAGTGAAATCCATCATCCACATTAAGGTTACTATAGTTAGCATCACACTGTGTCAGAAAAAAAAATCTAACCTAATACATGGAGAAGATTATAGCACAATTATTTTAAAGGATACAGATTCATACACTTGCCTGCTCTTTTCCACCTTCAGGAGGTTTGTCATTGCTACAGGATACACGAATTCAATTGTGCGAAATATCACTATAGTTACACCCATCTTTACCTTCCTGTAATTATTTTGTTAATTCTGTATGGCTTTTACTTCTGTTGTTCATTGGGCCTCATGCTTACCTTATTAGCTTCTCAGCTTGTTCTGGATGGGGAAAACACATACAATGAATTAACCAACTCACTTTAGACCTCAGGGGTCTAATGAGGCAATGGGACTTGAGCTACCCAGATATCAAAAAATCTATTGGAATAAAGCAAAGAAAAACTCACTCTTGAGTTCCCAAAATAGCTCTTGCCAGCAAGATTGAGTATTTTCTTTGGCAGCCTTGAAAAATATGCACATAAATAAGCTAAATCAGCTTACATTGAGATGTTTTTTATTGCGATGTAGAAAAATATGCGACAGTCATGATTATTCTTTCTTTTCCTTTAGCGCTGGAACAAATGGTTGGCAACCTGTTGGGGAACAGCTAGGTGAGGCTGTGGTACAGGAATTTGTACCAGAGACCTCACAGATCCTCTTATAAAGCCATTTAAACAGAGACAATGTGCAGAGATTTATTGCACGTGCTGTCTGTGGCTTAGTTTTATTCCAGGTCAATGATTAGCATATTCCAAACTCATTTAATTTTCTCTTCTGTTCACACTAGTTTTGACAACCATAAAAGAAAAAAAAAAAAAGGAGGATTTTTTGCTTTTAAAGGTCTAACTGTTCATTTTAGCAGTGGAAAGCAACTTTTAAAACTTCTTGTGAAAGCATTCAGCTCTCAGAAAGGAATCCAACCTCCATCCACTTCCATGTACTGCGTTATAAGAATTTTGACAGTGTCGCTCCTTGTAAAATATTCTGACCAAATGTACAGCCAGTATTAATACTGTATATTTCATTTTGTTGTATATAAAGGAATGTAAGTCAGCTCTTCGTCAGATCCCCAATCCAATATTAGTCTTGTGTTCGACATGCATGCGGTAACACTTCTTTGCTGATCAGGACTCCTTAGAAGTACTAGCTTGGAAATATAACAATTAATGTAATTTCTTTTCTTGTTTTAACAGCTTGAATGTCAATGCCGGTTTCTACTTTTTACATAGTACTGTGGGTAAACTCACATCCTGACAGCAATGATGATGTTTCCATTGTGTTCTTTAGTGTGTCTTTTTTCTTACCTTTATTTTAAGCTTTGAATGTTGGTTGTACTTTGACCATCATGAAAAAATATATTGATAAACCACAGAAATTACCTAGTTTGGTTGGGATTATCTCCTTTAATTTACAGTGCATCGACATTGTGTGAACAAGAACTACAGTGTAAATCTGCTTTATCTGGCAAAATGCCAAATAGACCACGAGAATGCTGCGTGTCCAGATTTTGCTACGCTGAACAGGCTCGAGAGCCTGAAATGAACTTGAACTGAGAAATGTAAAAATCTGCTCTGTCCACAATCTTTTGTAGAAAGAACTTTAGGATGTGGCATGGTAGTGTTTGTTCATTCATGGAATAAAACATTATTTTACCACCCTGGTTGCTACTGCTGTTATTTTGTGTTAAGATATTAAACAAGCATCAAGTTGCTGGAAGTGCTCTTTCTGGTTGAATTGAGCCCAAACTGGCACCTGCTGACTTGCTGCACTTTGTCAGTGCCAGGGTGTTGTCCCATCAGCTGACACCCAGTTGACCAAACCAGATTCAGAGGAAGAGGAAGTTAATACTTGAAAGCAAAACCAAGAAATGATTTGAGGACACTTTCTCCAATCTTTGTTTCCAGCAGATCAGGAAACAAGAAAATGGAGCACTGGGACGGGGAAGAGCAGATTGTATCAGTACAAAATAGCTTTGCTGTTATTTTGCTTAATTACCAAAATTCAGCTAGTATTCTTTTTATTGTCCAAACAAATCAAGCTTATACTCTCAGCTAACTGGCATATCTGGTTGCCATAATGTTCAACTGTGGCATCCCAAAGAGGAAGAGAACTAATGAGCAGTGCCCTACTAACTCAGAAGGAAACCGCAGAGGGAAAAATGAGGCATTGCTGGTAGCTAATTAACGAAGCCAGGCAGCCAGCCATGTTTGTAATTGTCTATGGGTTCAGGCATGGAGCTTATAAACCCATCCAAGCTCTGCTTATGAGCTCAAGCCAAACACATGCTGCATCTTTGAAGGGTTGGAAGGAAAAAAATTGCGTGAACAAGAAAGGATATGTGGGATGTTCCCATGGGAAGACCAGTGGAGTCTGCTATTTGCAACAGGGAAAAATATTTAGTGGAGGAGGCTGAAGGCATGGAGCCAGTGCTGGTACCTGGGAGGTGCTCCTGCATTTGCTGTCATGCTCATGCTGTCCCAAAGCTCACTCAGGTTGTTTTAACTTTGTGTGTTGGGTCTCAGGGCATATCTGCCCTGTAGTGCTTTGTGGGGCTGGCACAGAGCTGCCACACCTGCCTGGCTGAGGGCAGGGCTGAGGACAACTTTCTTCCTTGACCTGAGTAAATCCTGGCTCCCTGTGGTGCTCATTCATCTCTGGACTTCTTACCTGCTTCCCGTTTGCAAAAGAAGAGTAAATGGCAACAACGGAAAAGATAACAGAAAAAGCTCAAGATCTCCATTACCAATTCCTTAATCATGTTGCCTTACTGAGCCTGATGTTTGCTTATTTTTATTCTGTTCTCTGAAGTAAAGCTCCCAGCTGGAGGCTCAGAGTGGAGCTTAGGGCACTTGCTAAGATCTGTCTCCCCTTCCCACTTCATCTTTCCATGCTCTCCCCATTCAGCATGGTTACGGTCTGAAAGAAAACCCACCACCCCCTTGGAAACCAGGAAGAGACAAATATAAAAACAGTGTGGTGAGCCCTCCCAATAAGCCATAACCAAAATAAATTCTTTATTCTAATAGTTAACTTATGATGATTTTATTTTTCTTTTTGCTTTGAGACATTCATGGAAAGACTCAGGTTAAATGATGCTATATTCTGCCTCCCCACTGGAGGAACAGCTTTCATCAAAACGTCCATTTCCATGATTGAGAGCAAAGAAGAGTAAAAAGCAAATACAGGTGGAATGAGACCCCAGGAAAGCACAAAAGTAAACCATGCTCCGGTATTCCTGTAGAGTAGCAAAGTTCCCTCCAGGCTGGGTTTTTTTCCTTCCTTCACTTTAAATTTACCTTTTGGATCAATTTGAAGCAAGAAACAACTCTCTGAGCTGATGTGAATGCTCATCCTTGCTGGAAAAGGAATCCTTACAGTGTCTTTGCAACAGCTGTTGTCAGTGTCCTGAATTGCAGTTTGTGCTGAGCAGTTCCACAAACTCGAACTGACCTGTAATCTCCAGTGAGTATTTGGAGCCTGCCTGCAGAAGATCCTGAGCACCTGCTCCCCACCACCTTGTCTGGGAGCACCTTGAATTGAGGCTTAGTTCTTCACCCAGAAAACCAAACCCAGTGCAAAGCCTGAACGAGGCAAATCCTCTGCTCTGAAACACCACAGGAAAAGAGTGCAGAGAGTCAGGTGCCCAGATTGTGGCTGTGACAGCTCCTGTTTGACTTTTGTTCCCTGTAAATTCCCATTTGGATGTGCAGAAAGCAGGGAATTCAGGGTGTTGTTTTGCCTGTCCTCGGCTCCTTTGGGAGCAGAGCAATGCAGCCATCGCATGAGCCGTGGCACACACGAGGAAATGTGGCCACCACAGGACTCCGGCATGTGATGCCAAAAGCTTGTCACCCATTAAAAAGTGTTGTCAGAGCAAGGGAGAAATGAGACCCCAGAGGAGGCATAGCCCATCCTGAGGCACAATCCCTCCCCTGCCGTGGTTAGGGTCATGTCCATGAGAAACACAGAGACTCTCCAGATGTTTTCAGTCTGTGCACTAAGACAGGTGCCAAAAGACAGATGAGAAAAACAAGACTAACACAGTAAGCTTAAATTTCCCAGCTATCAAACCTCTGTGGGAAATCTGTAGGAGTCTAGAAATCAGTGTGAGCTGAAGACAGCTGAGATCTGGCTCCCAGCTCTTCCCCCAAGGCAGAGCCTTGGAGCTGCTCATCAGACCCAGCACCCTCGGAGCTTCCAGGAGAAAGGAGCACATGCACCTGTAATGATGCTGAGAGTGATTGGGGGGAAACAGAAAGGGGCACATTCTCACCCAAAAGCTACCAGCCATGCCTGCAATTTTATCCTGCATCTTGTGCTCATGGAAGTCAATGGTCACTGAGGAAATCAGTGGTGGAATGTCAGCAGTAAGCACACGTCAGCAGGTGTGCTGAAAGACAGAGAGGGGCTGGTGCCATGACAGGAGTAGAAATCGCTGCTGCAGGACTATCAGTACCAGAGCTGGTGATAAGGTGTTTGTCAGATGATGATGATGATGAAGGTGTTGTAAGGGACAGGAGCAAACAATGTCCCAGCTCTCAGTGGAAACAAAAGCCAGAGCTATGGAATCATTTTTAATCCTTATCGTCTCTTCACAGTGGGCTGCAGTTCTTCTTGAAGAGGCATTTTTTGAAAGTAGAAGCCCTGGAAACAAACCTCATGTCTCTGCAATCCAGTAGACTTTTGTTCTCACTGTGATTATTCTGATAATTATATCATTTACAAGGAAATTGGGATATAAGAAACTTTTTCACTTGCCTCTGGAGGCAGGCTGTAAACAATTTATCTTGCAACACAGCAACCAGCAGCCAGAAACTCAGCCCAAATTTCCTTTAAAAAATCTGCAACTCTGCCTCAACCAATAACAGTTGGGAGAGTACAGCCTTTTCCTACATCAGGATTTTAAAGAGAAAATATCCTTCATCGCCTCACTCAGCGTCTTCAGGAAAGAAAGTAAAGAAGAGGAATTAATCATTGGATGCAAAACTTCCCCTATCTGCAGTGGCCCTGGGTTACCTCTTCTGGGAACTCCTGCAGGAAGATGCTTTCAGGAAAAGTTACAGTGCCACATTTTTTTCTGGACAGATGTCAGCCAGTTTCGTGGAGGGATGTAGCAAATTGCAGATGTCTACATGGAACATCTCTGCAGCTGAGACAGCCATTCTAGACTTTATAATGCAGACTAATAGGCACTTTATGGCACGATTTCATAGAATCATGGTTTGAGTTGTAAGGGACCTTAAAGATCTCCTAGTTCCAGCATCCATTCCAACCCCAATTTATCCAGCCAGCTCCCTATGCCCATTTTTTGAGGGCACGCTCTGTGGGCTGCATGGACCAGGCGGATCTGGGTGAGCAGACCAGCTGCAGATATCTTTTTTCATCCCAGAAAACAGGAACAACAGAGAAAGCACTGGATTTGTAAAGGAATTACTCCTAACCCCTCAGTTTTCTACCAAGTTGCTGAGTGCAGCTATGAGCAGAGCACAGGCACTTGCTGTTATATATTTATTACACTTTCCAGCGCCGGGAAGCTTTTGAGTGGTAGGATGCCATCTGCTGCTACAAAGGGTTATTTGCTCCCTCCTTATCCCTTCTCAGCGGGCAGCTCCCACTGATGGGGACAAATCTGGAATATATTCAGGACGTTTGTGAAGCGAAAATTTTTTCATCCGTAAAAAAATACCTTCTCAGATAATAGAAAATGGAGTGAAGAGTTTAATCTCACAAGCGCTGGCTCAGTCCTGAAGAAAGGTTTTTGCAATGAATGAGGCATCCTAGAGAAGACACACAATATTTACCCACAGACCAGCTTGCCAAGAAGATTGGATTTTGTATAATTCCCAGTTTAATGCCAGGAATTGCTGCTAATTCTGCCGGCACCCAGCCCCATTACTGCAGGAACAATCACCTCCACATCTGTGAGCTGATGCGATGGCCTGTGACCCTGAGATATGGTCCCAGCATGTCTTTCTAAAGCCTGTAGAGTGAAGAACAAATTGAAACACCCCATCAGCTCTCAGGGACTGGAACTTAAACCTGCAAGCAAGCTCTATTAAGCCCAGTAATAGACACCAGTCATACTCAGCCACACAATGGAAGTAAAAGGGGATGAATAGCACTCCATTGGCTCTGGCACTCCAGAAGTAATAAGCATCATGCTGGGCTCACTGCACTGACTAATCCATAATTTATTTGGCTTCATAAATATCAAAACATACCACAGCTGTTAGTACTTCAGTGCAAACCCTGCAAATATTGCTTCAATTATTCAAGAGCTCGTCGCAGGAGCCAGTCGACTGCTTCGAAGGTGCAATTACAGAAGGTATCTATTGCTTGGGAGTTTCAGCAGAGCTGTTGCCACCCAGGCCCCTGAGGCAGTTGGTACAGGGAGTGCTGGGAGCACCAACAATAAGAGGACAAAATTGCCTTTCCCTCAGAAATAGCCTAAAGCCTTGAGCCCCACACAGGAAGGGATGCAGGCAGCTTGGTGGCAGTGCTCAGAGGGGTTGTGTGTGGTCCCCGAGAGCCTTCAGGGACATCCCTGCCTCAGCATCTCCCTCTGAGGGGCTGCCCAAATGGTCATTAAATCAACAATCCCAAAGCCTGCACTCCTAAATTTTCCCTCCATGCAGGACAGACCCAGACTTGCTTGTATGATCAAGTGCAGCAGTCCAAGTCATGTCTCCACCAAGGAACCCCCACCTGAAGCCACCCTAGGCTTTTCCTCCTGGAGATACCTCCCTCTCCCAATGGCATTTGGGTGCCAGGGACAAGACCAGAGG
Source organism: Ifrita kowaldi (assembly GCA_013398055.1). Classification (NCBI taxonomy): domain Eukaryota; kingdom Metazoa; phylum Chordata; class Aves; order Passeriformes; family Cinclosomatidae; genus Ifrita; species Ifrita kowaldi. The sequence continues at coordinate 87,839 of VZRS01006185.1, forward strand.
CTGTGTCAAGTTGCTGGTTGGTTGGAGGTCAGGGTTACAATGACCAGATGGGACAGTGGGGTCAGGTCCCACAGAGATCATCCCTGTCCATGCTCCCCTCTTCACTGGGGTTCATATATCAAAACCCCTCTGTTTTAAGTCAGGTTTCCAGGTTGGACCACGTGGAAGTTGCTGGTTGTGTTTTATGAGCCAATATATTTTTCCACTGAAGAGAAAAAATGAAAAATTGTTTTAATTCTGATTTCACTCCCATGCCTTCCTCCTGCAAAGAAATGGGGAAAGAGAAGTCTCAGGGGCCAGCAACCATCAGGGGCTCAGCCCAGCACAGAGCAGCACCCAGCCTGGATGCATGCACAGGTTTGGGATCCCCAAATCATTCACGAAACAACACAAAGAATATTATCTGGAATAGATATTAGATAGTCCGGCCAAAGCCTGCAATACCTTTAGTTAAACAAGCAGAACAAAGTCAAAATGCAAGTGTGATCAGACCTACAGCAAGTCCCATTTGAGGATGTGAAGCCTGGCTTTGTAAAATAAACTCTAATTTATCCAGGTACTAGAGACCTGCTGACCCAGTTTGGCCTGTCCCTTTGCTCCAGAACTGGGAAGCTGTTTTCCTGCATGTCCAAAGTTTCTAAAAGCGGTTGATTTTTTGATCTTTAATGGGACCAGAGCAAACTTCTGATGTTTTAACATGGCCAGAGCTGTCAAAAAGCCACCCAGGATTCCAAAGTCCAATTTTCTTTTCTTTAACAGACAAGTTCCTGCTCCCATGACTTTTTCAAAACAACAACAACTACATTAAAACCCCTTTTGCATTTGGTATTTCTATTAAAGGGTTTGCTGGAGCACAGCAGGACCCTTTCCTGCAGTGAGGGGAAGGGCAGCGCAGCAGGGAAGGGCTCCTGCAAGTGAACAGCATGAAATTTTCATGCAAATCTCCCACCAGAGCCTCTGGAATAAAGCTCCAGATTTCCCTGCCCTTAATGAATAAATCACTCAGCTCGTTAGTGGAGTCTCTGGCAAGAGGGCAGCAAGCATCACCTTTGCTGCTGGGCTGACCAAAGAACTGACATGACCAGGGATAAATATTGCTCTTAAACTGGGATTGATGAAGCTGTGAAAACCGTGTTAGCTCATAATCTCACACACAGAGAAGCAATGTGCGGATAATTGAGACATAAGTGCTGCTCAGGCACCAACTTCAGAGATGTTTTTCCTCCTTTAGTAGGCAAACAAGCCATTTCCACGGCAGTGAACTCTTTAACGTATGGCTGGAGGGGGCTTTTGCACAGCACCAAAAACAAAGGGGCTCTGAAAAGGGTCCCTTTATAGAAATATAAATATGTGTATCTCAGCTGCTGGGGCAGATGTGCTGCAGGAGAGGTGTTTTGGTCAGTGTCCCATGCACAGATGTGTCCTGGGGCGTTGTGCGAGGTCAGTAGCTCAAGCATTTCCTATAACACACCCCATGAATGCCACACAGCCCAGGCCTGCAGGAGCCTGTCTGGGTCAGGGCCATGCTTCAAGAACAGGGGCCAGTGATGCTGCACAGAGCAAGAGTGCATCATCAGAAGGGGGATTCTCTCATCCCCTCTGATGCCCATTAGTGGTACCCGACAGGGGCAGCTCCCCAGTTACATCTGGCTCTCCCTCCAGCTCTGCCTTCTCCCTCCTTCCTCACTGATAAAATAAAAAGTAAATTTTCTGGAGTGTCTGGGTGTCACAGAGCATCTGGGTGTCTTATTTTCCTAATCAGGCACTTTGGATGTGGCACCAAGAGTTCCAGCTCCAAATCCAGCCTTGGCTCCACACGTCAGGTGAGGTCAGTCCTTGCATGGACTCAGTAAGTAAAGGGAGGAGCAGCACCAGTCGCGCTGGTTTGAGAGCAGAGCTCTGGATATGGATGTGCTTGGTTCTCCTGAAGAGTGGGAAGACATTTGAGGTGTCCAGAAGATCATCCTGCATATTCCCAGGCAGCAAGGATGTGCCAGTGTCGAAGCAAAAGACTTCTTGTGCACCCTTCCCTTCCCACACACCCCAGGGAAAGGCAGGTCAGCACTCCAGCATTTCATTTGCACAGGACACTGGCCAGCTTTAAGGCATGGGCATTGCCAGGGAAATCCTTGCTGGAATTTCGAATCCTCCAAATGAAGCTCTGTCAGCTGTCACTCAGAGGGCAGCTCTAAATTTTCTCATATTTTGTACACTGGTCACTCCCAGGCTAAAAAGATCTCATGGCTTGGTGTCCGCAGAAGCCACAAACTGATTGCTGAGTCTTGTTGTATTTGTGCTCTAGTTTGTTTAACTTGCCAGTAATAACATTCTTGGAAAACATGGAAAAACAGCCCCACCTGCCTGTCTCCACCCTCGCCCACACTTCCAGAAGGACATCCACTGGCACCTGCCACGCTGTCTCTGCCCCACACTTCAAACCCCACAAATTTGAGCCAGAGGTTCTCAGCACCTTTTTTACTGCACTAGCTTGGTAAATCCAGTGCACATCCATGGAATCTAGCTGTTACCAAGAAAAATATAAATGTGGAAAGCCTGCTACAAGGAATACAGACTGGCAGTTCCCAGGCTTTCAGTCAATGTATGAACACATGGCAGTTGTCTGCTTTCTAAACTTCATAACTCTCTCACTCCTCAGAGTGGCATAAACAGACCCTTTTCTGTGTACCCCTCTGACAGCTTTAACGTCAACAGGGCATAGAGGGAAGGAGGCTGCTCCTTGACTGCTGGATTGTACTTGTTTCACAGTTCAGCTCCTGTGGGGATCTGGGGATGTATCCCTGCACTGGGACAAGCCTTGTTCAGCATTCCCAGTCCCATGGTGCTGCTGCAGTTTGTGCTGCTAATGCCCTGCTTTCCAACATTTCCCAACAATGCTTTCTTCAAGACAGGAACACTTGGAGTTAGGAAAAAATCCCCAAAATACTACAGATTCAGGCACTGTTACTGCTTTTGCAAAAGCAGCACACTAACTTACCTCATCATGCCACAGTGCAGAAGCTCATGACTCAGACGCTGGAAAAAGTTGAGTCATATGAGCACAGTCTCTCAAAGGGCTAATGGAGCCCTCAGGAGCTGCTGAAGAGGAACACTAGATATTTAGATGGACACTGAGTTTATTTAGAAGGCAGGGAAAGGACAGATCTCAGCTCTGTCTGCTTTCATGTCATTTCACCTCTGGAATTACTTCCTCCAGGACCGTAAGCCCTGAGTAGCTTGTGCTTCCATCCCTACAAAACATTACACAGGGAGATCTGGCTCCCTACAAAACATTACACAAGAAGATCTGGCTCTGCCAGGGGAAAAAAGGAATGCTGAAGTTGTCTCCTGCATGTTGCACTTTCCCTGCTCTGTACCTCCACCAGCCCGCAGAGGTGGCACACAAAGAACTGGCCCAGGAGGTCTTGGGGACATCTCCATGGAGACAAAAGCCGAATCCAGCTCAGTTTGCAGTGGGAGATGGTGCTCTGGCTTCAGGCCGTGCTCTGCTCCTAGCAAAACAACTTCACCTTGGTTTCCATGAGAGGAATTGAATGAGACATTCATCCAGAAGCTAAAGAATATTTTACAGCTGTGAATCACGATTGTGCGAGACAGATAATTAGGCAATTAGAACAGTTAGGTGTTAAAAAGACACCATGTCGAGAAATGAGGGTGAAGAACAAGGAAAGACAGGAAAAATCTTGCTGGAAGTTTTTCAAATGGCAATGATGCAGGAGCAAGATGCTAGAGAGAGAAGGGTAGAAGGCAGAGGGCAAGGTAAGTTGTCTTGGGCAAGCCATACAGAAATTAGTACTTGCCCTTGTGAATTCGTGGGATTTCTGAGGTGGCTGTATTTGCTTATCAGAATAGACAATCAAAAACCTACAGAGGACACCAATTTTGCGTTATTCAGGCTTTGGAGCCATTAAGGCTTTTTGCAACCTTTACATTTTGATGCTGTGGTGAGCCAGAGGCACCAGTTGGAGAACAGTCCTGCCTCCAGGCATCTCCCTGGAGAGCCACATTCCCTATCAGGCTGAAACAGCCTGTTCTTCTTAGGGGGATTACAATTTGCTTTGTCTGCCTGGGACTTTGAGTCTCTCATGTCTCATACAGGGCTGATCAGAATGTGGTCTTGCCAGAAGTGGGTAAAATGGATTGCAGAGTCATTTCAGGTCTTTGCTTTCTCCAGGCTGTCAATTTGGTCATTTGTTCAGGATCTTCAAGGTGAACCTTGGCCTAGAACAAGGCTCAGAGCCTGGACTGTCCCCAGCTCTGGACACTGTTTCTGTGGCTGTGGCTGTAGCTGGGAGTGCTGGTGGAGACTTCAGAGAGGCCCCTCTGGACACAAGAAAAAATCCCTACTTCCTTAGGGAGAAGTCAAAGTCTGAGGTGTACCAAACAAGAGAAAGGACATTTGCAGGGCTAGAGAACTCATGAAGATTAACACAGCAAACTCCACCCAACTTTTCCCCTGCTCTGCCAGGAGCTGCTCTGCTTCTCCTCGCAAGGAGCAGATCTGGTGCCAGGGTGGAGAAGGGACCGTGGCTCTCCAGACTGGGACTGGGACTGGGACTTTGACAGGTGCTCAAAGATTGCCCCATTTCTCTGCTTGGGAAAAGTGTTTGTCTGACTTGCTGTCTGAAAAGCTCCCCAAAAAATGGAGCAAAAAGTTAGGTTTGTTTTTTGGTCTGTAATTCAGGTAACCAGGTGAAGCTTATAGCTCTGCTCCTGAATTTTTGGGGCTCCATCCATGACCACTTTCTGGCTTGTCCAGGCACTGCTGCCCATAGATGTGCAGAGCAGTACTGATTCTCCTTGTCAAAGCCCGCCTTGTAAAACCACTTTGGCACAGGTAGACTTTACTGTCCTCTTGTAGCAACAGCACAGGAAAGCTCAGATTGCTGATTGTGACACCCAAGGGTTTTTTCAGCATTTATCCCTGCCTCACACGGGGCTCTCCAGCCTCCCATCACAGAATCTGGGTCCCTCCCCAGCCTCCTCACCCTGCACCACATCCCCACTGTGCCTGCTGAGGCTGCCATCCCCCTGCCCCTGCCTCCCCACCCTCAGCTCACCTCTGCCCTCTCCCCTGCATTTGCTGAACCAGCTCTTCCCCACCTCTTTGTACTGCTCTCAATGGAAGGCAGAAAAAGCACAACTTTTAAGGGCAAAAGGGCTTTTCTGGATTTCACTGTCTGTGTTTTGCCCTGGTGTTTGGGAAGGGTCTGGGTACAGCACATCCCTGCCGAGGTGCAAGGCATTTTTCTGCCATGGTATTTTTCTGTCCTGCCACCACACCAGTGTCTGTCCTCAGCTGAAACAATCCCTTCTTAGCCCAGCAGGCAGCTGGAAAACCATGATCAAGATTTTCTTCCCACTTTCTGCACATGCCTGCAGGGCAAATGGGACACACAGGGTGACTCTTGCTCCTCTGTCCCCCTGTGCTTGCTTCACAGCCCCTCCTGTGACTGACACTGTTCTATATTTTACCCACCTTCCCTTGCATTTGTTTTATATTTCACCTTCACTCTCTTGCATTTATCCCAGCCAAAAATCACTTCTAGCTCTGATTTCCAAAAATTCCTCAATGCCTTTTTGTCAGTGCTTTGCCAGCATTTCAGGGCTGTAGCATGTTCCTGGGCACATCTGTTCATCCCTTTCTCTGCCTCCCATGATCCTGTCCAAATCTCACTGCACAGGATTAGGCACACGCCCCTGTTCAGCACAGGCCCTTTTACTGTTGGTGCTGCACTTCAGTGCCAACTATGTCCAAGATTTTTAGGGGGTTTGTTGCCACAATAAGGTTTCACAACGAAGTGACACTTTCTCACAAGCCCACTGATGCTCTTCTCTAAGTGGCTGAGGTACCTGTGCTTTAAAACACTTTAAAAAGCAACTTTATCTATTTAAATGAAGCATGTAATGGCATTAAAGGGGGGGGGGGGAGGTGGGTTAAATACAAAACTTGTTGAAGCAAATGGGAGTTTTGTCCCTGATGTCAGCCAAGCTGGGGTTTCACCCAGAATCTGAGAGAGCACAGATGAGCAGATAATAGAAACGAGCCAGCTGTGAAAGCTGGATCTGCAATCTCAGCCTGAACTCCCCTGCCCCACACAAGGCTTACAGCATGGCTCTGCCTCTAATTGCTGTAGGAATTGCCATCCTATTGCATTTTCTGCTATTCCATCACTGAAAGGACACTTATGGTACAAATGACAGGGAGAAAAAAAGAAAAGCAAAGCACCAAAACCCATAGGTATTATTGTGCCTTGTGCACTTATGAAATGAGAAGGTTATTACCACAGAGAGGAATTAAGCTACAATGCTGATGCTCTGTCTCACTGAGGGTTTACAGAGTGGTAATTAAGAGGAGCACTTTCTGCATAAGAGAGCTCTTCTGCTTCAGAGGAAGAAAAAACATTTCTGCTCGTTTTAATCAGGCATTGATGGATGGCGTTAATCAGCTATGATAATGTGTCAGCATCTCCCTCGTCCTCTGCAGAGCTCCTGGAGCTGCTGGATACCCCCAGCATGCTCCTTTCATGGCTGGATCACAGCCCACATCGCTGGGGAAGCACACAGAGGCTGGGTCTGGTAGGACAGGGAAAACACCAACCCCGCTGTTTATTTATTTCAACATTTCCAGCTCTGTTTTGGAACCCCTAAAGCTATGCAGACACCAAACCATTAAATCCCTACATGAATGAAAAACTCTTTTCCCCAGGTCAGGCTGCTGCTGCCCACAAGCATAAATCACTGGAATGAATTTCAGAGCCCGTGACACAAGATGGACCTGTGGCAGAGGTGGACTCGAAGGACTTTATGTGGTGAGTGTCTCTTTCCCAGATGGTCCTCACTCACCTCCATGAGCAGCCTGGTTTGGGAGGCTGCAGGAGGACATCAGGAGCCCTGTGGTGCTTTGAAGGTCTCTTTGCACACAGCACTGGGAGCTCTCGTCCCTGGAGGCTGGGGAATCTCCCTGTTACGGGCAGGGAAGCAGCATGGCAAGGTTAAAGCCCCCTGCACTATGTTCAAAACCAGGAACACCAATTGCACTAAGCTGAGCCCACCTGGGAAGTTTGGGATGAGCAGGTTACTCACCACACGACAGCAGGACCGTGCTCAAAACAGTGTCCAGTGCTACAGCCCACAATGGGCACCAGGGCTCAGCCCAAAACCTGCTCAAGGTAACTGAATCCTTCAGAGTTTCCACCTGCTTGGCAGCTTTTGAGACTGGGTGAAAAAAGAAGTGCAGAAGGCACATAAATGTGGCTAATGGGAATGATCTCCACTGTGCTGGAGAGCAAATAGTGAGAGAGGGGAGAGAACAACGCAAATGCAGGGGCCTGAACCCAGACACCAAATGCTGCTCCTCTGTTTACCCATAGCATTGTCCTTGCCAGGTTTGAGGGGTTTTGATCCAAGGGAAGCTGTGAAGATGAGCAGAGTGTCAGAGGAAGCTGAGCCTCCCTCCTCAGAAAATCCTTCTTTTGCATCTTCTGCCTCTGGAAAAGCTGGAAGCAATTTTTCTTGTCCTCCTGCTTGTCCAAAATCAGCAGGGGACTTTCTCCAGCATCTGTCTCCTTGGAACATCATGGGCGGCTTTCATTTTCTTTTCAAGCACATCTTTAAAGTGCAGGGAGAGAGAACAGTCCCTGGAGGTGCCTCAGCAGAGGGTGAAGCTGGGTGCCAGAGGCAAAGCATCGGGCTTGGCACCAGTGGGTGCAAACACTCGTGCCCTGTGGTCCTACTCAGTCCTGCAGCTGCCAGAGCTCAGAGCCACAGCTGTGGGGGAGCAAAAGAGGATAAAATGGAATTCCTTTGAGTGAAAAAGAGCCTTCCAAGGACACAGCTGTTATTTTGAAGAGCAGGGCAGGAAAAGCCATTGGGGTCTTGCTTTAGTGTGCTGCTCATTGCCAAAGGCACTGTCTGAGGGAAGAGAAAGGACCATTGGGAAGCACAGGGAGGGTGGCCCTGGCTCCGGGTGAGCACCACGAGCATTTCTGTGTTGTCTCTCTAGGCAAGACAAGGTCTTGATCAAGAGTTAAGGGAGTGCATAAATGCCTGGGCAGTTTGTAGAGCAGTCCCTGAGCCTGTTCCTGCAGGTGCAGTGTCCAGCTGTGAGTTCATGGAGGAACTGTGGCAATTTCAAGGAGCAAGACTCGGAAGCAAGAGCCTAGCGTGCGATTCCTGTCCCACTGGAGTAAGGAGAAGGTGATGGACAGAGACATCCCCAAATCTCTCTGAGCAGAAAGAGGCCTCTCCAGCACATGGTTACAACCATGGCCTCGTCAGCATCATGGCTGTTGCTGGGACTGGAAAAATGCAGATAAACAGCAGAGTTGGTGTCTCAAAGTGTGTGGATTTGTGATTTCTTGGTTAAACTTTCTGAGCAGAAGTCAAACAGAGGGACACAAGGGTAAGGAAAAATGCCAGTGCTCATGCAGGTTGGGTTTTGGTTGTCCAGATCTGCCTTTTATGGGATGGCTTCTAGTTACCGTGAAGGAAAAGGGAGAAAAATTTACCAGAAACCTCAGTGTGGTTTTTGCTTTTAACCAGCTCTTAGCACAACCAGGGGTCACACCTCCATCATGTTGACTTCTACAGGCTCACAAGGACTTGCAGACAGCTTCTCCCACTGGGCCTCAGGCAGCAGAGGCTGCAGCTCCTGCCTTTTTCCCCAGCCTGGGACAGGAGGTCATCCAAAGCCCTGGGACAGAGAAGGTTGATGCTCAAAACATCCACAAGGACTTTCTGTGCAGCCTCTGCTGTGTGCAAGGGGTGACAAAGGAGCCAGCACTGTCCCCAGCCTGCGGCTGCACAGCCAAATGCAGCTTGTTGGAGGGAGACTGAACTGTCAGCACTGAGTGATAGCACTGCACACCTCCTTCCCAGGGATAGGGATGTCCTTCCCAGGGACAGGGATGAGAGGGACTCACATTTCCCGGGTTTTTAATTATCTGCTGTAAAGTGCTCCAGTGCAAGAGCTACAGAGACAACAACCTTGGAGCATGGGAATAACTGAGAACAGCCTTTGCTGTAAAGTGTAAACAAACAAAACCCCAAAAACTTCAAAAAAAGCAACAGCAAACAAGTCCAAGGTTACTGGCCTATACATGTGATTTCAAAGGCTGAATCTCTTTTTTTAAAACCAAGGTTGTCTCTCTCTCAGAGTTATTGTTTGGATTACAGTCTTGCCCTGAAAGAGGATGAATCTGCCTCTCTGTGCCAGCAACGAAAAATGTTGCTATTCACATCTCTCTGGAGGTGCTAGACAAAAGTAAGCACTGCCTGTAAATAAGCTGCCTTAATAATTAATTGCCAGCACAGACAGCACAATAGAAAAGCTCCAGAAATAAGTTATTGCAAGTACAATTTCAAACTTACAATGCATGAACTGCTTCTGAAAAAGTCTCCAAAAAGCAGACCCTGAGTTCCAGAGAGAGGTAAAACACCACCTATCAACTTGTCTCTGCTCTCTGAAATAGAGGCCTCTTATTCCACTTCAGGTGAGGCAGCACATAGCCCACAAATGAGCCCCCATCAGCTGTCCCTGGCTGCCAAACAGGAAAATAAAAAGGGTTTCAAAGGAGCAGGGATGAGTAAGCAGTGGCATGGTCACAGGGAGCAGGGAAGAGGAGGGAGGAAGAAATGGAGAGGGAGGGGAGATAGATGGATGGATGGATGGATGGATGGATGGATGGATGGATGGATGGATGGATGGAGGGATGGAGGGAGGGATGGATGGATGGAGGGAGGGATGGATGGATGGATGGAGGGATGGA
>VZRS01006196.1:0-13444 GCA_013398055.1 Ifrita kowaldi
GGTACGAGAAGGAAAATTGGAGGACGTTGTACAGTGCTTGGGGTTGGGTTGGGGGAATTTTTTTTCCCCCCCTCCCTGTCTTTCCTCTTTTGACTCATTTTACATCTGCGAGCTTTGTATCCCGAGGGAGGAGGAGGAGGAGGAGGGAGCCACGGCCAGTTCCACGCAACAGCTCGGAAGCAGGAGGACCAGGTGGCTTCTGGAGGGCTGGGACACAGGGAAAAGCCAGGAGCCAGCCCCGGTTGTCCCTTGTGGCACTGTGGTGGTGCCACTGGGACACGCCAGGAGCAGCGAGAGCTCCCTCCCAGTGCCAGACTGGGAGAGCCCCCGGTTCCCTGCGGAATCTTCGACCCGCCTCGAGCCAAGAGGCCAAAATCCCGCCAAAATCTGGCCAAAATCCTGTGATTATTTACAGCTCCCTGCTTTATAATCTGGGGCTGTTTCTCCGGGAGGGTTTGTAACTTCTCTTTCCTTTTTCCTGCTCTTCCAGCCTGTGTAAAGGACGGACTCTCTACTCCGTGGTGAGGGACGCCAAAATCGTCCTGGATGTCAACAAGACGAGGCAGATAGCACAAGAAATCGTGAAGGTACGGTCTGGCAGGGTCTGGATCCAGCAAAAAACCCAGCCAAGAGCCCGATCCAGTCATTCTGGGGAGCGGGAGAGGAGCAGCCAAGGATTCGGGGCAGGAGAGCTCTGCTTGGCTTTAAAATCCAAAGATTCTGGGCAGGATAGAACTCCTTGGTTTTAAAATCCAAGGATTTCGGGCAGGATAGAACTCCTTGGTTTTAAAATCCAAGGATTTCGGGCAGGATAGAACTCCTTGGTTTTAAAATCCAAGGATTTCGGGCAGGATAGAACTCCTTGGTTTTAAAATCCAAGGATTCTGGGCAGGATGGAACTCCTTGGTTTTAAAATCCAGGTCTCTTTGACCTCTCTCATGTGGCTGAACTGGGGTGGCTCCAAGGCTTCCATGGGCTCTCCGTGCTTGGGGCTCGTCCTGGCCACTGCTCCTCTTCCCCGTCAGAATTTCGGGTGTTTAAGTCCAGTATTGCTGCTGTGAGGGAGTTCCTGGTTGGATATTCCTCTCCTCTTGGGAAAAAAAAATGTGATAATCATGGAATCATGGAGTGGTTTTGGTGGGAAGGGAGCTTACAACTCATTCCACCCCCTGCCACGGGCAGGGACACCTTCCACTATCCCAGGCTGCTCCAAGCCCCATCCAACCTGGCCTTGGACACTTCCAGCATTCCCAGTATTCCCATAAAGCATTCCCAGAGCCAAAGCTCCTGGAGAAATCTGTACCATGGTGCCAGGAGGCCGAGCTCACGTACATTTTCCAGAGGTAAAAACGCTTTTCCTTTCCCAGGGATGACTCCAAGAGTGTCTTCCACACTTCAGACGTGATCCTATAAACGATCCTTGGGAGGATCCTCCCGTGGCAGGGTGGAGTGGCCGGGAATTTGGGTCCTGAGCCCTCGCAGCTTCCCGTGGGATGTGGGCTGTGATTCCAAACATATTCATCACCAAAAATACTTGGCACAGGTCCTGCCGTGGGAGCCGGGACAGTGCCCCCGTGCCCTGCTCGAGGTCAGCCAACACTTCCACCCTGGAGCCCAAACCTGGAGCTGATCCCACATTTAACTGTGGGAAGACAACAGAAAATCGGGTTTTCTGGCAGGTCTTAACCCCCACTTAAATATTCAAACCCAGGTTGTAAAGCGGAGCATGTTCGGCAATATTTCCTGGATGCTGCCTTTTCCCTGGATGGTGCTTAGGTGTCCCTTATTGAATCGCCTGTTTTGTGCTTATCTAGACCCAGTTCTAACTTTTAAGTTTAAATTCCTTCAATTCTACTGCAGTCTCCGGGCAGGAGCAGACAGGTGAGCACAGCCTGAACCTTTTGCTACCTCGGAGCTGCGGACTGAGCTGGGGGTGCCCGAGGCAGCCCAGAGCCTCTCCCTTCTTAATTCCAACTCCTGAACCACATTTTCCACTTTTTAGCCACGGATTTTTCCCGCTGAGCAAACTCTTGAAGCATCACAGTTTAGCCTCGTGTTTCTCCCCCTTTTCGTGCTCAGGGCTTTTGCCTTCCAGATGTTCCCAGCGGGAAGAATGGCTCGGTTCAGCCCCTTTCCCTGCGTGGGTTCATTGCTCTGTGTGGGTTTCGAGGATGAGGCTGAGAGATCCTTGTTTTCTGCAGCTGGTGCCTGTTAGGAACGGGTTGGAAACCTCCAGCTCTGTGGTGCTGAGAGGCAGAGGGACTTTGTATCCACCCCAGATCCCAGGAGGAATTAGCAGAGCTCCAAAGGCTCTCTCCAGGCACTGAAGGGAATTCCCAGTGAGGTCCGGCCCTGCCACAAGGCCATGACCCAACCACGCAGCCCATTCCTGCTCAGGAGCAGCTTCCCAGCCTTCCCACCTTTCCCCACCGATCTCCAGCAGATGTTTTGGTGGACTTGGAAGTGACGGGTGTTGGGAAGTGAAGGCAAATCCCAACGCCTTGGTTTGGGTGGACTTGGGGCTGCATTTTCCAGAGGCTTTGGATTTGCTGCCCGGTCACAGCAGTTGTGTGATTTTATCCTTTGAGTCCTGGAATGTGACGGGAGAGCTGCTCAGATTATTGGATTAGTGGGTGCAAGGTTATCCCGAGTTCCTCCGGAGGGGAAGGATGATTTATCCCGGGAGCGGTGCCGGCAGAGGGAGCTGGCTTTTCACACAGCCGAGCAAATTAAGGCATTACCGGGCCCCGAGTGTTTCCTCATGGATCATCCCAGGGGCCGGGGTGGTAGGGCTGGAATTTGCTGTGGGATCTGCGCGGAGTGAGGTGAGGGATTTTGGGTTTGCCTGGAGAAATTCCTTCAGCAAAGGCCAGGCTGTGTTTGATGATTCCATGGAGAGGAGCTCCCAGCCGGATGTGGGAGCAGGTGGGAGCAAGGTCCTGCAGCTGCCCTGGGATCCCATCACCCCCCGAGTATTCCCATGGCACCAGGGCTCATCCACGGATGCTCAGGGCCCTGCACTGCACCCTGCCCAGAGAAACACTGGAATGTTGTTCCTCGCTCCATCCTGGTGGTGACAGCGACATTTGAATGCTGATTTTTAAAATCTCATCATTATTTCATGTGCTGGGAGCTGGAGACCCCTAATTAATCCCGGTGCCTGGAATGGTCCTGGCATCCAGCCCCAAATCCTTTCCTTCCTCCAGCATCCCTTGGCTGAAGCTCTTTAGGATTTGCTCCCCACGGGGTGCAGTGAACCCCCATACCTTGCTGGGTCGGGGTGTTTTTCCGTTTGCTTTCCCACTTTTTCCAGATGGCGGAATTTGGATTGGGTCTGCTGGCTCCACATCAGCCGCCAGCTTAAAAATGAATCCTCCTCGCACAGCCTGCGTGGTTAATGATGATAGATGAAAAGATGAGACTCGGGATGGATGGATCCCCACGGAATTCCAGTTAATAAATCCCCCTTTTCCAGCGACAGACAACCAATATTCCCTCTTAAGCAACAGTTTGCCGGCCTGTTGGGCATCGATCCTTCATCAGCATCCTGCAGATCAAGTTTTCCCTGAGTCTGCTTAGGAGGGTGAAAAGTGGGACAGCATCAAAATCCCTGCTGAAGTTGGGATAAATGTGCTCTATCCCCCTCCCCATTCCCAGAATTATCCCGCGGAGCTGAACATCCGCCACACGGAGCTGCCGGCACTCTGCTTGATTTGCCGGCGCTAAACAGGAGAGTTTGGATTTCCCACCCATGGCCTTTTTGTGCCTCATTAGCACTAATTTTAATTAACCGCCGAGCAGTTTTTCCTGGGGGAAGGAATTAAGGCAGGATTCCCGCGAGGCGCCCGTTTCCAGGCGGATGGGGCCGTCGGAAGCGCCGATGGCTCCGCCAGGGAGATGGGGAGCAGTGACTTATTACCCTCCTCTCCCAGCCCCCAAAAAAACGGAGGCGAGAACATCATCACCATCCATTTCCCAGCGGAGGATTCCAGGGAAGCGGCTGCTGGGTGGGCTTGCTGCTAATTTTTCCCGCGGAATCGATTAATCGGGAAGACGAGTGGGCGCCGTGGCAGCTGGGACACCCACACCACAATCCCATCTCCCTGCAGGAGCCCATCCCAAACCAGGGACCCCTCCAGACATCTTCCCTCCCTGCAGGGCCCTTTGGGGATGCGGTGCAGCTTGGCTGTGCCGTGGTGGCTCACGGATGCTCCCAGCATCCCACGGGAACGGCCCCGCTCTGGCGTTATCCCGTCCGTTTGCGCCGCTTTTGTAACTCCGGGGTGTTTTCCTCTCTCTGTCCCATCCTAGGGAATGGGATACCTGCATGCCAAGGGCATCCTCCACAAGGACCTCAAGTCCAAGAATGTCTTCTACGACAACGGGAAGGTGGTGATCACCGACTTCGGGCTCTTCAGCATCTCCGGAGTTCTCCAGGCGGGCAGGTAGGAGGACACGGACACACCGGAGTTCCTCCCCGTGCCCTAAAGCTGGGAACATGGGGAAAGATCCCAAAAAACCCCTCTCCAAGCACCTTTTTGTGTCCCCAGCCTCGGCAGACAGGAGTTCGAGGGGCCTTGGGGTGTCCTGGGGCTGCTCTGTTTGAAGGGAGTTGGTTTTGATCCGTAGGAAGGAACACGAGGCCGTGTGCGAATCTCTGGGATTGTGGTTCAGAGAGGAACACTGTGCCTCTTGGACCAACCTCTTCCCATGGGAAGCATCATTTCCATGGCCAGAACACCCTGCAGCCACCCAGGAGCTGTTCCTGTGGCAGCAGGGCTGGTTCATTCCTTGGCTTTTCCCTTTCTGTCGTTATAATTCCCTGGCATCTGCTTCATCTCCTGCCTGGATTGAGTGATGCCATCCCTGTGCTGTCCCCGCTCCGGTGACATTTTGGGAATTACAGACATCTGGCCATGGTGTCTGTGCCGGGCATGGAGCAAGACATGGAAAATGAGAGCCGAGCTTGAGACTTTCACAGCACTGTGACATTTTGGGGTCTCGGAGGGTTTTAAATCTGAGGGTTTTGGTAAATGTTTCTTATTACATTTTTTGGGGGCGAGGTTTTCCAGCTGTAGGAATGGCAGGGCAAAAAGGTTCCAGAAGCCGTGGAAAGGAGGAAGGACAAAGCTGGGGGGGGGAAAGGAAACAGAGGTGGGGAAGGAAGAACAGAGATTATATTTTCCATTTTTTTTTGTTTTTTAAGTGGGAAATAAGAACGTTGCTGACTTTTCCCACCTTTCCCCATAAATCCTTTGCGTTGGATTTCCCACTAAATCCTCTGTGTTGGGAGCAGCACCGGCCAAGCTTGGGCAGTTTTCTCCTGGTCCTTCCGTCTCCGCGGCAAAGATGCTCAGGAGATAAAAATCCCCTTGGAAATGATGGATTTTCTCCCGGTTTCCCAGTGGTGAGGTCAAAGGATGAGAGGGAATGGCAGCAGCCACCTCTCTCCATCTCACACTGTGCTCTCCCAGGTTTTCCACTCTGCCTGGATAAACATCAACGGATTTTAGCACAAACTTGGCCAGAAGCTTTGGAAAGCCAGGAAATCCAGGGGCTCCCGCTGTAGCAGAGTGGGGTTTGCCTCTGGTTCGGCAGCTGGGCTGGGGGTTTGGGATTCAGGGCCTGCCAGGAGGAAGGAACAGCTCATTCCAGCAGGGAATGAGGATTTGGGCAAAACCAGACAAGTTCTGCCGGGAATCTTTGCTGTGAAGGTCAGAGATGCTCCAGAGATGGAATGAGAGGTGGGGGAAATGGGGTTTCTGACGAGGTGGCCACCTCCAGCCCAAGATTGGGATGTCCCTTGGAGGGGTAAAATCCAGGAGATGACTCAGGAGAGCAAGGATGGCCAGGAAAGCAAGGCTGGACAGAAATGAGCAGCGTTTTGCTGGAAAAATGGAGAAAATGAGACAATTTGTGCCCTGGGCTGCTGGTAGCACATGTTTTCTGCTGGAGGAGAGCTCAGACAGAAGCAGGGATCCACGGCCACCGTGGATTTTGGAACAGGAAGTGTCTGCAGGTCTGATCTCCCCTTTTCAAGGTGGGTTTTCCTGATTTTGGTGTCTCTCAGATGAAGAAGGGAGATAAAACCCAGTTTTGGGTCTTTAGAGGCTTGGAGAAAACGTCTCTGGAGAAGGAGGCAAGTTTTTGGAGGTCAGTTAAGGATGGTGGCATTTTTTCAGCTGGTTTCTCTGGGGTTAAAACACTTCCTGCAGAGGTTTGGTGACTTGGAGTCCCATCCTGGTGAAATCGGATTTGTTCCTCCTTTATTTGAATGTTCTTGGGCTCGGTGGGGCTGCTCTGGAATTAGAAGGAGCACGAGGTGGGTCTTGAGGGGCCTGAGGAGCTCTTCTGCTCCTGCTTCTGCCCTGGGGGTGGCTTGGAAGATGCTCAGCCGGCTGTGGCAGTGAAGCCAGGTAAACTTTGGTCATAAACCCTCAAATTTCTGTAATTGAGCCACTTTTGGGATCCCACTAAAGCCCTGCCCTCACTGCTGGGAGCTCATAACCCGTAGGAGCTTTGCCCAGGGATGAGCTGTGCATTCCAATCCAGCCCCTGGAGCATCCCGAGGCTGCCCGTGGGATGTCCCAGCCCTGAGCCGCTTCAACGAGCAGAAACGAGAGGCCCAGGAGCAAGGCCAGCCTTGCTGAGGGTGCTGGAGCCGATCCGAGCGCTGCCCACCGCATCCCGCTGCTTCCCGGGATGGAGAGGCGGCCACACGGGAGGACGAGCGAGCCGAAGCCTTTTTAATTGCCCGAGTGCTTAACGTGGGTTTGTAATTAAGAGCTGGAGGGCAGAGGGAGGTGGCCGGGCAGCTGAAAGCCTCCCCTCTGTGCCAAAGTGCTCTTCCCGCGGCTCCGGAGGGTCCGAGCCGCGCCAGAGCCGCTGATTGCGGTGGAGATTCCAACGCGCGGAGCCGAGAGGAGGCAGCGACACCCCAGAGGGGACGAGGAGGCTTCATCAGTGCCCTTCCCTAGGGAGGGCGTCCCTCTGGTCACCGCCAGAGCTGGGACGGGGAATGGGGATGGCTTTGCAGGCAGGAGGATCCGGATTGTGTCCTTTTGGGATTACGAGTCAGCTTTGAGGTGGGACCCCATCCTCAGATGGTGTCCCACGGGATTTTGGGCGCAGATGGACATTGAGGTGGAGAGATGACCCCACAGCCACCCCTTAGTCCCGTTCATCCCCATCTTTGGGAGGGTTCCAAGCACAAACAGGGAGGAATTCCTGGCACGAGCCAGAGGGCTCTGCCTTCCCCAGCCCGACGTGACCTGGGCCAGCTTTGCTCCCTCCTGCTGCTGAATTTGGGCTCGGACCCACGGTGAAGCTGCTTCAGGGATCACCACCACTGATGATCCAGGGATTTTGGAGCCAGCAGTGTATCCCAGGTGCCTGCTGGAGGATGTAAAGGATGGAGAAATCCCCGATGTCATCCTCAGCCGTTGGCCAAAGGATTCCAACGTGTTTATCCCGAGCAGGGGGAGCTTGGGGAGGTGGAGGGAGGACAGATGAGGTGAAATGAGGGGTTGTTACAAAGCCAGGCTGCTCCCATGGGAGATGGCTTTGGAGGCTTGGACTTGGAGGAGCTTCTTTTGGGGCCAAACACCTGAAAACACCAATTCCCAGGCTGTTATTTCAGGATGGGTTTGCTCGGAAGAGGCCCTTTGTGATCCCCAGTCCAACCTCCTGCTCCAACCATGGTGGGGGAATTTATCCCCACTTTACCCCTGGATCCTTTAAGGGGTTTTGGTGCAACGGGCATGGCAGGAGCCCCAGCAGACCCCAAATCCCCATCACCAGCCTGGAAGAGCCAAAGTTCCCCTTGAGCACCATCCTGTGCCCAAATTCTGTCCTGCTGCCACTGTGCCAACATTTCTCAGAGCAGGGTTAAAACCTGGCTTCGCAAGGATGACGTGGGGAAAACCAGGCTTAAAAACCTTGGGAAGAGGGTGGGAAGCTGGGGGCTGCTCACTGGGGATGTGGTGGTGCCGTCCCCCCACGGTACCCACGGCTCCAGCTCCGTGTCCTGGCAGGAGCCACCATCCTGTGCCCCAATTTTGTCCTGCTTCCACTGTGCCACCATTTCTCAGAGCAGGGTTAAAACCTGGCTTCGCAAGGATGACGTGGGGAAAACCAGGCTTAAAAACCTTGGGAAGAGGGTGGGAAGCTGGGGGCTGCTCACTGGGGATGTGGTGGTGCCGTCCCCCCACGGTACCCACGGCTCCAGCTCCGTGTCCTGGCAGGAGCCACCATCCTGTGCCCCAATTTTGTCCTGCTTCCACTGTGCCACCATTTCTCAGAGCAGGGTTAAAACCTGGCTTTGCAAGCATGATGTGGGAAAAACCAGGTTTAAATCCCTGGGAAAAGGGTGGGAAGCTGGGGGCTGCTCGCTGGGGATGCGGCGGTGCTGTCCCTCCACGGCTCCGTGTCCCGGCAGGAGGGAGAACAAGCTGCGGATCCAGAACGGTTGGCTGTGCCACCTGGCTCCTGAGATCATCCGGCAGCTCTCTCCGGACACCGAGGAGGACAAGCTGCCCTTCTCCAAGCACTCGGACGTCTTTGCACTGGGGTGAGTCCCAGGGCACAGCGAGGGGACGGCCAGCAGGGAACTGCCGTGGCTGGCTCGGGTGGGAGCTGCTCTGAGCGGGCAGGAAGGGACAAGGACAACACCGGCTTGCTCCGAATCCAAGGGGATGCTGACGGGTGGAATTCCCATCGCTGGGATGGGAGAACTATTCTAGTTTGAGAAATTCTGAGTGAAACCTCCCTAAATCGCCAAATCCTCCTGTTTTAGACCAAGCTGGCTCTGGGCAATGGAATCCAGAGTATCCTGAGGATGCCAGCCTGGGATGCAGAGGGCTGGGGTGGGAACACAAGTCTGGGAGCCCCTGGACAGCCCAATTCTCCCCAAATTACCGAATCCTCCTGGTTTGGACCAGAGTGGCGCTGGGAAATGGGATCTGGAGAATCCTGGGAGTGCCAGCCTGGCATCCTCTCTCCCCTGCACCCTCCTGGGGTGGGAACCCATGAGAAGGCGCTTGGATGATGGATGGGGATGTCAAAGGTTGGGAACACAGCTCTGGGAGCCCCTGGGCACCCTGATTCTCCCAAATTTTCCTGTTTTAGCCACAGATCAGGGTGGCTCCGGGCAATGGGATCTGGAGAATTCTGGGAATGCCAGCCTGGCATCCTCTCTCCCCTGCACCCTCCTGGGGTGGGAACCCATGAGAAGGTGCTTGGATGATGGATGGGGATGCCAAAGGTTGGGAACAGAACTCTTGGAGCTCCTGGGCACCCCGATTCCCCCCTCCAGCCACTGCAGGGGGCTGGTGCTGGTGCCAGCTCTACAAGGAGTTGCCAAAAGCCAAGAAAATGAGAATTCCTAAGTTTTCCTCATCACACCACTTCATTCCTCCTGCCCTTTATCTGCCCACAAACCTCCCTGAGGGCAGGAGCCCAATTCCACCTCAATAAACCCTTCCCGAGGCGGACGCAGATTTTTCCCAGAGGATTAATTTTCTCATGGATACCTCGAAGGCTGTGGGATTAGGGAGCGTGGGCCCGTTATATCCGAGGCAATATTCCCATCAAACCCACAGTAATTACAGCTGGAAGGGTCTGGCTCTTTTTCCTTTTCGCCCTCCCTGAGGTACAACTCCAGCACAAAAATAAAGAGGTAATTAAAGGATCGTATCCAACTAAGTGAGAGTGGGTGGGGAGACGCAATTTTCCCTTTTTTTCCCCCTCAAGTGTGAGCTCTGCCCGCATGGAAAGCGCGAGTTTCCCGAAAAGATGAAAAGGTTTCCCCACGTTTTCCCTCTTTCTTGTTTCTGCTGCCCTTCGTCAAGGCCGGGAGGCTCAGGGATGATCCGGAGGGGCCGATTCCCTCCAGGGATTTGGGGGTCAGGGACAGCAAGAGGAAAAAGTCTTTTAAAGACGACAAAAACTCCCAGGGAGAAACTGGAATTAACGCCTTGGGTGTGTTAAATCCAATCTGAGGGTGCTTGGATGCTCCTCCTGAGGATTTTGTCCTGTGCCCACAGGGATCTGCTCTTCTCCAAGCCCCATAATTCTCTCATTATCCAATTTTTTTTTTTTTTTTTTTGAGATTTCCAGCCAAACTTTGCAGATTTTTCCAAAATCAGCAGAATTCCCATTCCCGAATAAGGGAGCTTCCCTGATTCCCGAGAGGAATCTGTCATTTATCAGACAGATTTTTCCACCCTGATGTCATTTTGGCCCTGTTTTTTGATACTTTAAGTGGTCATGAGGGCATCCCTGGAAGGGAAAAGCAGGTCCAGGGAATTTGCCTTGGACAACGGGGCTGGCATTGCGGGAGTCCAGGCTCATCCAGGCTCCGGGTGCCAGAAAATGAGGATGCAAAACTTCCAGGCAGTAGCGGGGGCGGAAAACCACGGGGGTGCCCACCAGCTCCATTGGTGATGCCCTTGTTTTGGGATATTCCCTTGGATTTGGGATTCCTCACGGAAAAGAGGGCTTGGCTTAGCGATAGGAGCAGGACAGGAGCAGATGGCCGGGGCTTCACGTGGCCATCACCTGGTGAGGACACCTGGGATGGTTCATGGCACGGCTTGGACGGATTTTTTGGAGAGCTTTTTGGAGGAGAAAAAGGGAAAAGCTGGAGTGAAAGTGAATTCTTGGGCTCATCCTTTCCCGGAATTCTGCCGGAGCGGTGGCATCCGGATCCCCAAGGTCCTCTCTTCAGCTGCTCCATGGGCAGTGCTGTTGCATCCAGGTGGGACATTCCCACTCGATGTCCCAGGATGGCTCTGCCTGGGCCTCCATCAGCCTCTGTCATCCTTCCCGTGGGCTGGGATCTCTCCCGGTGGGAATCAGGGCTCGCTCCTGCTCAAGTTCCTCCCTCTGGAAAACGGGAGAGGTGACACCCCCGTAACGAGGGCTGAGCACCTCTGGTGTCACCTGGGACAAAGCATCTCCTGGATGAGATGGGTCTGGAGCAGGGAGAGATGTTGGATGTGGGTGCAGCGGCCAGACACGACCCCATCCCGAATCCCTGCCGGCCGCTCCGTCTCTAATTCCCAGTGCCTCCCCACAGCACCATCTGGTACGAGCTGCACGCCCGGGAATGGCCCTTCAAGACGCAGCCAGCGGAGGCAATAATCTGGCAGGTGGGACGAGGGATGAAGCCCAACCTCAGCCAGATCGGGATGGGCAAGGAGATCTCGGTAGGTGCTGTGGGGCCCTGTGTGGGTGGGCATGGATTGGGACACGGATGGTGGGACCCCTGGAAAAACCCTCTGGATCTGCCAATCTCATCCAGCCAGGCTTGGTCCTGCTGCTGTGCTCAGCTTGAACATTCCCTTTGCTCCAGCTCTTCCTGAGGGTGTGGGGACGGAGATGGGATCCTCATGGGATGGACACATCCCCTCCATCCCAGCCTTTCATAAGGATGTGGGGATGGAAGTGGGATCCTCATGGGTTGGGCACATCCCCTTCATCCCAGTCTTTCCCAAAAATCCAGTGATGGAAATGGGATCCTCATGAGATGGACACGTTCCCTCCATCCCAGCCCTTCACGAGAATTCAGTGTTGGGGATGGGTCCTCACAGGATGGACACATCCCTTCCATCCCAGCCTTTCATAAGGATGTGGGGTTGGAAATGGCTCCTCATGGGTTGGACACACCCCCTTCATCCCAGCCTTTCCCAAGAATCCAGTGATGGATTTGGGTGCTCACGGGATGGACACACCCCCTTCATCCCAGCCCTTCATAAGGATGTGGGGATGGAAGTGGGATCCTCATGGGTTGGGCACATCCCAGTCTTTCCCAAGAATCCAGTGGTGGAGATGGCTCCTCATGGGATGGACACATTCCTTCCATCCCAGCCCTTCATGAGAATTCCGGGATGGGGATGGGTCCTCCCAGGATGGACACATCCCTCCCATCCCAGCCCTTCCCAAGGATGTGGGGATGGAAAGGGGATCCTCATGGGTTGGGCATATCCCCTCCATCCCAGCCTTTCCCAAGAATCCAGTGATGGATTTGGGTGCTCACGGGATGGACACACCCCCTTCATCCCAGCCTTTCCCAAGAATCCAGTGATGGATTTGGGTGCTCACGGGATGGACACACCCCCTTTCCCAAGAATCCAGTGGTGGAGATGGCTCCTCATGGGATGGACACATCCCCTCCATCCCAGCCTTTCCCAAAAATCCAGTGACGGAAATGGATCCTTATGGGATGGACACATCCCTTCCATCCCAGCCTTTCCCAAGAATCCAGTGATGGATTTGGGTGCTCACGGGATGGACACACCCCCTTCATCCCAGCCCTTCATAAGGATGTGGGGATGGAAGTGGGATCCTCATGGGTTGGGCACATCCCAGTCTTTCCCAAGAATCCAGTGGTGGAGATGGCTCCTCATGGGATGGACACATTCCTTCCATCCCAGCCCTTCATGAGAATTCAGGGATGGGGATGGGTCCTCACAGGATGGACACATCCCCTCCATCCCAACCCTTCCCAAGGATGTGGGGATGGAAATGGGATCGTCATGGGATGGACACGTCCCCTCCATCCCAGCCCTTCACGAGAATTCAGTGATGGAGATGGGTCCTCATGGGATGGACACATCCCTTCCATCCCAGCCTTTCATAAGGATGTGGGGATGGAAAGGGGATCCTCATGGGTTGGGCATATCCCCTCCATCCCAGCCTTTCCCAAAAATCCAGTGACGGAAATGGATCCTTATGGGATGGACACATCCCTTCCATCCCAGCCCTTCATAAGGATGTGGGGATGGAAGTGGGATCCTCATGGGTTGGGCACATCCCAATCTTTCCCAAGAATCCAGTGAAGGAGATGGGTCCTCATGAGATGGACAGGTTCCCTCCATCCCAGCCCTTCCCAAGGATGTGGTGATGGAGTTGGGTGCTCATGGGATGGACACGTCCCCTCCATCCCAGCCCTTCACGAGAATTCAGTGTTGGGGATGGATCCTCACAGGATGGGCACATCCCTTCCCTCCCAGCCCTTCCCAAGGATGTGGGGATGGAAATGGGATCCTCAAGTGCTCTCCATCCCAGCCCTTCCTAAGCATGTGGTGATGGACACAGATCCTTAAGGGATGGACACATTCCCTCATCCCAACCCTTCACAAGGACTCAGTGATGGAGATGGGTCCTCACGGGATGGACACATCTCTCCCATCCCAGCCCTTCCCAAGGATGTGGGGATGGAGGCGGGGTCCTTGTGGCGCGGCCGTTGGCACAGGGGTCATGGTGGGAGAGGGCCAGGCTGAATTCCCGCTGGGAGAGGGCCTGGCCGAGTTTCCTCACGCGCTCTCCCTGTGGCTCCAGGACATCCTCCTGTTCTGCTGGGCCTACGAGCAGGAGGAGAGACCGACCTTCACCAAGCTCATGGACATGCTGGAGAAACTGCCAAAGCGCAACCGCCGCCTTT
>VZRS01006213.1:0-62917 GCA_013398055.1 Ifrita kowaldi
GCTGCCGGGAGCGGGTGGGCGGCGGCGGGCGCTCCCGGCGCGGGGTGCGGAGCGGAACTCGTTCCGGGCACCGCGTGGTGCTGCCCGCGCACGGACACGCGTGTCCGGGGCTGGTGGGCAGCACAGGGCTGGGTCCTCCGGCAGGTTCGGGCTGCCGGCGCCACTGACACGTTAGAAAATACTCAGACGCAAGAGCTTTCCTAGGAAGGGCAGAGGCTTGTTCGAGATCTCAGCTGGAAATTGCAGGTTTTAACTAGTTTTTTGCTGGCTGTTCTTGCTCTGTGTCGGAGCCTGAGTGGCTCAGGCCAGGGACGAGGTGCAGCTCCTGACTGTTATCAGTGCCAGCTCCCAGCCTGGCACCGACCCTGAGGTGTTTCCACCTGTCCTGGATTTGCTCAGTTTCTTGCTTCGTATCTTAAAGAACTTAAAAGCCTGAGCAGCCATCTCAGCCTCAGCTCTTTTTTCTGATCTCTAAAGTACAAGCAAAAGGGGTAGGAGCAACGTGACTTGTGGCTGATCTTCATCCTGCGGCACATGAATCCCGATTGACCCACATGTCGCTTCCATCCCCCCCTGATTTTATGGTGTCGAGGTGGAATTTTGAAGTTTGTCACCTAAAGCAAAGTTCACTGGCATTTGGTAGTGGAGCAGGTTGGATGCAGTTCAAGAGTGGGAAGCTCAGTGCTGATAGCCTCCCCCTCTCACCCACGTGCTGGATTTTGAAGCAAGTATCATGCCTGCAGTGCCAGAAACTGGGTTAAAAAGTTATGTAGTGTAATCCCTGCCTCTCTGGCCACAATTGATTGCTGAGGGAGGATGGAAGGTGGAAAAATCCTTCGTGTGTTTCGGCACTGCACGATTGGCCACCTTGGCATCGGCCTCACGAGCTCTGGTTCCCGGCCCAGGGGCAGTCGGGCCCCGCTCTGGTGCTCCCACCGCTGTGTGTGGCCTGTGGAGCACCCGTGTAGGCACCGGCTGTGTCTGAAGGCAGCTGTCAGTACCTGGAGCCGTGGGCAGGCTGCGAGTGGGCTCCTCGCTGCGGAAACCCACCCCTGAGCTGTGCCAGGCACCCAGGCTCGGGTGCTGGGCTCTGTGCCAGGTGAGAGGGCTGATGGCTGCTGCTCTCTACCCCCAGCCTGGAATCTGTTGAGACTGCTCTGTCCTGAGTGCAGAAACACGAAAGCATGGACAGTTGGGATTCCTATAAAGATTTCTGATGGGCGCAGTTTTGGGTTAAGTTACCTTTCCTGTCAGCTAGTGTGAGATCACAGACAGCCATTGTGTGCAGCATTTCTTGGATTACTTTTATTCCTACAGTCTCCTCACATTCAAGTTTAGCAGTGCTTCTAGCTACCATAAAATGCCTTTCAACCTTGCCTTGCCCAGATCTGTTTTTTCCTAGCTCAGTCCCCCTGTCCCTGAGCTCCCCAGCCACCCCTGCGTTCAGCCACATCTTTTGTTAGAGCAGCGGAGAATGCAGGTGTTAATGGAAAACTGCTGTGGAGGCAAGTGCAGCTGTGCATTAGCAACAAGGTCAGAAGGCTGATTCTTAATCTGGGAATCTGCTATCACTGTCTGTTGCCCGACCTTGGAGGTTTGCCGGTGTTTTGGAAAGGGCTGAATTGCTGGCAGTCGGGGCTTTTAATGTGCAGCTCTGACAGGCTTGGGGGGGACAGTTGGAGAAAAGTTGTGCAAGAGAAATCTGATCACTGCTACAAGGTTAAGAAGAGGAAAGGAGTGTGATAACACAGCATCTGTATGGCCAGATGAGGGATGGGAACCCGAGGGGATCATGTTCAGGGCAGTTCTGTCAGTGGGATATGAGCTGAGCTCCCACTGGAAGCTCTCTTGCTCTGCCTGAGCAGCCTTGCTCCTGGGTTTCCCAGCTGAAAAGTGGAAGTAAGTAGGTCAGGAACATGCACTGGGATAAATCCACCTGCAGACTCAGAACTGCCTCGTGCACAGTAAAACCAGCACCGTGTTGCAGAGTCCTGTGTTTACCGTCGTTGTCTGTACATGACTAAACTTGGCAGCACACCCCTCTCCTGGCGCAGCTTCCCAGCACTTGCTTTACTTTCCTGCATTGTGCTCCATTGGTTGTGCTGGAAAGTTGTTATTTCTAGAAGCTTTACAGGTCTGAAGTTTATGCATTTTTTTTATTTGCATTTGAGAAGCAATGCCAGTCCTTGGGGCAGTGCTTGGACAGCGTGCCAAAGATGAAAACCAACGTGTGGTTCCTCCTGTGGTGGCAGTGGCTGTCACTCTGGCACTAGGTCAGGTTTTTGCCATAGCAGCAAGGCTGTCTTGGAATTAGTTTTTGGTTCTCACCTCCTGCAAGTGCATGGTTGATGCAGCGGAGCTTGCACATGCCCCTTTGCCAGTGGAGCTTTCTGTTGCATTCTGCCTTTCTGAGGTTATTGAGCCTGGGACGCGTGGTTATCTGCTATTTTCCTGACAGGCTGGCGCAAAGGCACTTGCACAGTGGACAAACCTTCCCTCTTTGGTTGGGGAAACAGATCTATGCTTGCAGAAGTGCATGTTCTTTCCTCCAGCTGAAGAAATAACTGCTGTGGTGCTCAGCAGCCACTTGACCAGTTTAAAGGGAAGAATCCCATGAAATGGACCATTGGAATGAGGTTCCCTGTGAGGTTCCCTATAAGTGATATTGGAGTAATGACATATTTTTCTAAAAAAGCATTTCCTTAGTTTGTCTTCCACTTTAAAGAGAAAATCTCTACTGCAAGCTGTTGAAGAGGCTGCAGGCTCAGAGAAGTTGTATGTAGCTATGTCCAGTGACGTAAAACTGCAGGATCATGAATCTTGCCCAGAGCTCCAGCGGGTCGGATTAGCCTGACACCAGCCCTGCTTCCCAGGCTCCCCACTAGCCACCCTCCTGCCCTTGCGGCTGGATGAGACTGGGAATGGTAGAGTGGATCCTGGCTGTTAGCAAGCTGTGTCGTGCCGAGTGTCCTGCGTGCTCTGTCTTTGCTGTTGGTGTCCCTGGCGCCTGGAAGCTCAGCTGCAGGGTGGGCTGCGGTCAGCTCGCGTTAGGGCACTGTGCCAGGTGGGGTGGGATCACTCCATGTCCCTGGCAGAGGGGTTCCCGTGGGACGGGCAGGTTCCCAGGCTGCTGCTCACAGCACACTCTTGCAGGAGCAGCCACCCAGCCCTGTCCCCAGAGCTGTGTGTGGCCCCAGCAGCCGTGGGCGGCCGGCGCGGGGTGGCCGGGGGGCGGCCACGGCCGATGGGCACAGCTGTGCCACGGGGCACAGGAGGTCAGCCGGAGCTGCTGAGGACATCACAGCTGTCAGATCTCCCCTGCGAACCCTCCCCAGAGACCAACAGGTTAGTTCCCTGCTCTTGCTGTCCTAGTAGCTTTATGGAACTAAGGTATGTGCAAGAGTAAGGCACAGAGACTTGGAGAATCATCGGCTGGTTCTTGGTTTCTGTCTGAAATACGATTCCTTCCTTCAGCTCTCCTGAAATTTGAGAAACATGCTTCTCCTGACACCGTTAATGTTTTTGTGGGTGCTGATCTTTGCACTTTGCATTAGTCCTACTCTTAGTGCCTGATTTCTGTGATGTTTGAATTGCATGTTATTGTAGCAGGGTCACCCAGACAGCCAGCTTCAAGGCTAGGATCCTGAAAAGTTTTGGCCAGATAGAAAGTTTACAAATGAATTTAAATGTAGTTACCAGATGTGGAGAGTGCAGGGTGGGTAACTCAGGGTGCGAGATGCAAAGCACACGGCATTTCAGCACCTGTCAGTGCCTGAGCCAGCAGCTGTGGGACCTTGTGGATGTCCTGGGGCTTGGCCCTGCTGAGAGCACTGCAGGCTGCAGCCTCACCATGCTCTGCTCTCTCTGTGAGCCGGTCCCAGTGGTGTGAAGCTGCTCAGAAATAAATGCAGAGCTTGTACCTTTGCCCACAGATGTCTTAGAACTAATTTGAGTTTAATGATGGCAGTAGAGCAACCCTAATGTTTCACTGCAGGCCCTTATTAAAAGAAGTCCTTGTTGTACCTAAAGTGCTGGAAGTTCCTGGGAAGCTGTGGTTTCTGCAGAGGAGGCAGAGGGAGGCACCTCCACGTGTCTCCCACCTCCCCTGACAGGATGTCCTGCAGAAATGTTTTCATTAGGGCCGTCTCTGGAGCTAATGCCTATTCATTTAGTCAATTTATTTGGATTCATTAAACTATTTATTTACTTTCATTTATTATTCAGCTAAAATTAAATTTGCATTTGCTGTACTGACACCAGCCTTCACAGGTTAGAGCTGACACGTACACACTGCTGTGAGCTTGCTTTGGCTGAAGAAGCGCAGCTCAGCTTCATGAGCCCTGACCAGGTGCTTCTCGGAGATTTCTCCTCTTCCCCGAGGTCTCTTGGTAAGGAGGAAGAGTTGAAGCTGTCAGTGCATCTGAACTCCTTCAAAAATCACAAATCACAAGAAAAACGTGATGCTCATGTGATCTGAAAGTGCTGGCTCATGGGACTGAGGGGTACCCAATCGTGGGGCTCCAAGGGCTGTCCTGTGCCGGAGGAGTGACTGTGGTGGTCCTGAGGGTTCTTTGCTTCCTGGGACAGGAGCTCAAATGAGTTGGAGTGGGAGAGACTTCTCTTCCGATTCCTTTTCCCTTTAAAAGGACAGCAGAAGCTGGCCAGGGTTTCTGTGGAGAGCTGCTGCTCTGTTTTTCAGTTTCTCCTGGAAGGTGGCTGGCTGACACGGATGCTCCAGGGGCTGCTTCTGGGCCTTCCCGGGGCTGCTGTTGGAGAGGGGGTTGCCCTGTCTCTGCATGTGTTGTGTCGGCCTTGAGCAGGGACCATGTGAGCTGTGTGGTCCTGACTTTGTTGTAGTTCTGATGTTTTTGTGCTAGGGATGTGGCATGTAATTTTCTTCTGCTTGGTGCAGAGTTGTGTCCCTTCCTGCCTGTGAAGCCGTGTCGAGTGCTCAGGAAAGCTTTCCCAGGCGGGTCCGAGGCTGGTCTGTTTAGGCTGCAGCTCTTACACATCACATCACGTTTGAAAGATCTGGCTCTTTGTGTGTGTCCCACGAAACAGGGACCACCGAAGGGCCCCCCGTGGCTGAGAGTGGAGCAGCATGCGTGCCAGCATGGGATGCACACAGGTGTGCAGGGGGGCTCTGAGGCCTGGATGATGCTGCTGGTGGAGGGTGAGGAGCCGTGGCACGGCCTCGCTGGAGGCGAGCAGTGCCCTGCTTGGCCGCAGCTTCCCTGGGCCGCCTGGTGCTTTTAGAAAACTCCACTTTCATAATAAAACTGCTTCAGCTGCCGTGATTTTCTTAAAGTAGCATGGAGAGAGGAGAGGTGTTGGGGGGTTGTGTGTGTGGTTTTGTGGTTTGTTTGTGTTTGATATGGTGGAGCAGCGTGAGAAGAGAGAAAATTCGTCTAGAAACTACTTGCTGGTTCACTGCCTGAATGCTTTGTGCTCGCCTGCTTAGTATGGATGGCTGTGCCGGGCCCGGGCGTGCCATAGTAACTGCCCTCACCTTGTAATTCAATGCATCTCACTTGCTCAGGTTTGGCACAGCACTTGTCCCAGGCTGCACTGGTGTGGCACTCGAGATCGGGCTATTTATAACCACCCCGGCCCCGTCCGCATCCCCCTGTGAGTGCCTGGGAACCTGTCAGAGCCTGGCTGTGCTGCGGGACAGGAGGGGAGAGCTGCAGCTGCGGGAGCTGCTCCGGGCCTGGCGGGTGTCGTGGCAGCTGGGGACAGGGGCGAAGGCGTGCGGTGGATGAAGGTCTCCGGGCAGCACTTTGGGGGAACTGCTGCAAGCCCAGCATCCGATTCTGGTGAGCACACAGGACGTGGGATCCTGCGCGGAGGCAGCTGCTGGTCCTCTTGTGTCCTGCTACCCTGGGGCCAAGTAGGCATTCTCTTTGGAGAAGGCATCTGACTGCGAGAAGGCAGCAGAGGGCACGGGCTGCGCGTGGGAGTGTGCATTGTGGGGACTTCAGTGTATGTGTGAAACACAGCTGACTGCTCTGATCCACGCTGCATGAACCAGGCATGGGAAACAGCCTTTTTGCAAACTGCTGCAGGCAAGTCACCGACCTCCTCTTCCAGCCACACAGCTCTGGCTCACCCGACGAGAGGTCGCCCCTCTTGCCAAAGTCTCCCACAAGCCGCGCTGTCTTCTCGGAGATGCCAGAAGCTGCCCAGTGTGCTGGGCTGTATCCAGACATCATCCCCAGTGAGGCGGTGACTGGAAACCTGCAGAAGGGCACCGAATACATCCAAGACCTATCTGAGACCAAGGACAAAGAAGGAATGGTGACAGTTTGTGATAAGAGCGGTTTGAGCCCTGGCGTTGGCACGGTTGGCCTGCTCCAGCGGACAGAGGCATCCCATGCAGCGACTGTCCTTCCAGCCGACCTTGGGGACAGGCCGGCAGGGCTGGTTGATCATGCTCAGTCACTTGAGGCCTGCCAGAGCTGTGTGAAACTTGAGGACAGCGGCTTAGCCCACAGATCCTGCCGCCGGGAGGAGCACGTGGCAGCAGCTGACAGCGATGCGGGCCCTAGAGCACATTCCGCCAGCCAGGGCCACGGCGAGGGGCGAGCGGCCGTGTGCTTAGACACAGCCCTAGTGGCTCTGGACAGCGTGCTGGAGTGCAGAGGTTGTGCTCCCTCCCCAGGGAGCCCTGGGACACTGTCCTCTGCTCTGCCAGCAAGTGCAGGGAAAACCCTGCTGTCTCAAAGTGCGGTTGTGCTGCCTGTCCCCCCTGGTGAGGTGTCAGCTAAGGCTCAGGACACAAGTGCTGGTTTTGTGACAGAGCCTACTACCTGCCCCAGCAGAAGGTCAAGCTGTGATCTTGATTCTCACACACAGGTTCTGCCCTCAAAGCAGCAGCAGAAGAAGAAGAGGAGGAAAAAGAAGCTCCTTCTCCCAGGTGCTCAGCTCAGTCCCCGGGGCTCTGTCCTGCTGCATGGAGCCAAACACCGTATGCCCCTAACGGGGGTGGGTGGCTGCGTGTGCCCGTGGGATGGGGCAGCACAAAGGAGAGGGGAGGGGAGCAGAGGTGATGTTTTAACTTCATGGCAGAAGGAGAAGGAAGAAGGTGGCAAGGTATCCCACCTGGGTGTGTACCACAGAGGGACCTGTCTGTGCCTTGTCCGTGTCAGCAAAGCAAACTTAAGGGCGTTTTGCTTATCTTTTTCTCAATTCATAAGGCAAATCCCTCTTTTGTTTGTGACTGCAAACATGATCCTTGCAAAGGATGGGAGCGGATCTGCCCAGCCCAGCCTGCAGCAGCTTGGGTGGGAGTGTGCAGCTGTGAGGGACCACACTCGGCTGCATCTGGCTTTCCTCCTCCCCCACTTCTCCTGGCACAGCACGGCTGCTGTCCACACCAGTTGTTACAGTGGGATACCAAATGGTAACTCACAGGGGCTTTTGTCCTCACCAGAACTTTGAGGATATGAGAATCAGTTTATTTTTTAATCACGAGGTCAAATTTTGCCTGACATTTTATTTTTTGTTCAATCCCTGTGCAGTGGCTGAATTTTGGTCTCAAATGCTGTCTTGTGGTGTACCTGGTGGCATGAGGGGACATGTAGTGTGACTGACCTGTGGCTTAATTTGTAGTTTAGCAACCTGTTTGCTTTCCCTGTGCCCATTGGCACACCAGCGGCAGGTGTTGAGGCTACAGCTGCTTGGGGGACTACAGAAACTGTGTTACACTGCTTGAAATTCAAAATACCTGTGAGGAGGGAAAGGCAGAAATTGGCCCCTCAAAATGGCACTGGAGCTGATAATAAGAAATGCATTCCAAAAGTTGGTGCTAGAAAAGCTAGGGGGTTTAATTTTTAGTTTTGTCCCTCTAACAATTTCTCCAGTTACGAAATGTAGGGAAGGAAACTCCTCACTGACAGAGCAGTCCCCGCAGACCAGGCTAGCTGCCAGCAACATAATGTCGCTGACTTCTTGATCTGATAATCTTCGAAAAGGATTTGTGTCTGACTTTGGTTTAGAAGATTTGTTTGAACATAAATTAGTTATTAACTAACTCTTCCCAGGATCTGTGCTGTCTATCGCTGCGTGCAGCCAGCAGGTTTTGGGTTCAGGTGTGTGCCCTCCCTCATGCCGGGATCTGAGCACTCAGGGTCACCAGGTGCCTGCCGCAGCAGCCTGGCTGTAAATAGGAAGCGTGATTAAAGCAGGCCCTGTCACCTTGGCGTGTGAACTCCCTGTCGAGGCGCAGAGATGAAACCTAATCCTCAGTCTGATCCTCTGTGCCAGGTGTGACCGCAGACGGGCAGGCGCGGGTCGCTGCCCCGGTGCGGTGCCCGGCCGCCTCCTGCTCTGCTCTGCTCTGCTCTGCTCTGCTCTGCAGGGATTGCCCGCGCTGTGCCCAGGGCAGCAATGAGAACATTGTGTTACAGCTCGGCTGCCAGCCAGCACGGGCCGGAGCCCGGCAGCCTCCGCCACACCTGTGGGTACAGACTGCGGGTCCAGTGCAGGAGGGGGGTCCTTGCTGGGACACAGGCGCATCCCTTGGAATGACAGGGGAGACCAGAGGTCACAGCCTTCGGTCGAGACCACAGACCTGCGTCTCAAGGTCGACGTGCTCCGGCAGGGATCTCGGTCTGCAGCAGTGAGCAGGGCGGTAAGCGAGAGGAGCGGCCGGGTTTGCCCCTGGAGCAGGCGGAACCGCTTCCCTGTGACTCAGACACCTTCCCTGAGCCATCTGGGGTGCAGCGCACGGCAGCGAGAGCCGGCAGCCAGACACAGCTGCCGGCCCGTTTGGGGCTTCAAGTGAGAGCAAGGAACAGGAGAGAGGTCTCTGCAGGTGTCTCTAAGGTCTTCCTGTGCCTCCTCCTACCATCTGGAGTAGGCTGGAATCCTCTGAAATCCAAGAGTGCCCCGTGATGTGCTTCCCTCTGCGCCGGCACTGCTGAGGCTGCGGCAGTCAGGCTGCGGCGGGCAGGAGGAACCGGTGACCCACTTCAAGGCAGGTGGGTGCTGCTCTGCTTCCCTCGGGGAGCACATGTGGTGAGTCAGCACCTGGCAGGCAGCACGGCCTCCAGGCCAGCCTGCGCTTCCTTCAAACATACCCGTTCTGTATGGAACACCTCTGGAAAGCCTTGCCTGGCTCACATCTGAGGGTTAACCTGCTGCACAGCAGATCTTTCTCAGTCCAGACTTAACTTCTGTTTCTAAACATAAGACTGTGCTGGCTGAAGCTGGATCCTCTGGCATAAGGAAACATGAAGGTGTTGCCTCTACATGTCTCTTGTCACAAAGTGCAGAGCTGTGCCTTCATTCAAGTAAGGGAAAGAAGGATGGAAGGTGTGAACATCTTGTGTTTCTGCAGACTAGGAACAGTCTTCTGATTTCTGAAACACTCGGTAGTTTGTGGATCTGACACCACTGAGCAGTGAAAAGCTGAAGTGTGGTCCTGGTTGGTGACTTCCCTTGCTGCATTCAGATCTTCCTGTCTCGCTTTGCTTTGCTGCTGAAGGTGTTTGCTGTGCTCCAGACTGGCGCGTGCATGGGTTGCAATGCCAGTCTTCATTTCAGCCAAATTCTGCCTCCTTTCTGGCTGCCACAGCAGGAACAGAAGTTCAGTGATCCTGCCCTGCTTGGGTGGGCAGGGGCTGGGCCAAGCCTGGCTCGGGCACCTGGCAGGTCATCCTGTCTGCAGTACCGGTAGCCCCAGGTGTAGCATTTCCGTGGTGGCTCGTCTGCACTCCTTCCAGATCCCCACATGTTCAGGCAGTCCAGGAGTATGGCTGTGCTGGCTGTAGGGTGTGACGAGGGGCTCTCCCCAGCCCTTTGGGCATGGTGTGGTTTTTCTGAAACCACATCTCTTGAGGCACTCTTGCATGGAGCTTTTCTTCCTCCTTTCTAGCATGACGGCAGCTTGCTGGAGCCAGGGTCAGGCCTCTTGTCTGACTCGCCCGTGGCTTCATCTGTCAAAGAAATGAGCAGCAACTGCTGGGGACATATGCACAGTGACAGGGAACATGAGCAGCAGCGCTGAGCTGATGAAGTCAGCCGAGGCTGCATGAGGTAGCTCTGCTACCTCCTGCCTTTTGGAATGGGTGTGCTCTCGTTGCATTTTTTGCCCATTCACGATGTCCTAAGTCAGCCCTGACGGTCATCTCTGAGGGTTTGCTGCTGGCAGTTGTAGTCTGGAGCAGGGGCATGACCCTCCAGGGATGCTTTTGCAGGGCCTGTCGCTGCAGCCTCATGTTGTGCTCCAGAGGCGTGCAGGGGGATATGGTGTTGCCATCCTTGTTCTGGGTTATGGTGATGGCTGCATGACTTCTTTGGGCTGCAGGAGGAGCTGGGGCTGATGGGGAAGAACTGGCTGTGACAGCAGTAGGTCCTCAAGCCACAGTGCCAGTCGGCGAGGTGAGGGAGGCTGAGCTGCCATTTCCCCTGAAGTGGGGACTGGTGCCTTGCTGGGAGGTGAGGATGAGGAGAGAGACCTGCCAGATGGAGCTGGCTGCAGGGCTGCAGCCTGGAGGCATTAGCCTGGCTTGGAGCTGTCCTGAGCCTGTGCAGCCTTTCAGAAAGGCTGTTTCTGCTGCCTGGGAAAGCGCCCCACCTGCTCCATCTGTGCTGCCTGCAAGTGGGTGTCTGAGAGCACCGAGCAGGAACTGCTGCGTGTGACCTTGGGGGTCCGGCTGCGTGTGCGGCCGTGCTGGGCCAGCCCTGCTGGGAGCACGGCCGGAGGGACGCGATGCCTGCTGTTCTCCAGCACCCACTGCCCCGGGTGTGTGGGGTGGTGTGGAGCCCTCGGGGCACCAGCCTGCCAGGCTGGGGGCAAGGGGTGCTCTGCCCCCTCCCAGAATTGCTATCAGCGACTCTTTCCACTCTTCCAACTTCTCCTGGCAGCCCCTTAGTCCTCTTTAGTGTGGTCCCCAGCCTGGTTCAGAGGATGTAGGCTGCTCTAGGAGACTGGCAGCTTCCTAGATCTTATCAGCTCTCTGACACTATCCACCTCATTGGAAAAGAAAACAAACCATTTCGGAGCGGTGAGGTAGGTGCAGAGAGCTCCCGGCCCTGTGACGCATCTGCCTAAACGAGCACTTAAAATGTCGTCACCGTTTTCTTGAATACAATTGCTCAGGCAAAGCCTCGCCCCGGCACCATGGGATCTCTGTGAAGTATTTGGAAATGCAGAGGGTGGCCAGATGCGGGCAGGGGTGTGGGAGCTGTTTGTGTGCCTGTGGAGTAAGCGGGCTCCCACGTGACGCAGCGGTGCCGGCAGCTGCTCGACTCCTCTCCCTCTCTGCTCTTTAACGCGTTGGTGCAGAGGTTACAGCTGCCTCCAGGCCGCAAAGCACCACACTTTAATTTAATTTTTTTCTTTAATTAAGGGGCTTTTTAAGACAGCTCAGTGTGGTGTACACAGACCCATCCTTCCTGCTCTCCTTCCCTCCCCTCTCTGCACATGGTTTGTGGAAGCTGCAAACACCACAGGCGAGCGAGAGCACCTTAGTAATGCTGCGAGGAAAGGAAGGGAAGGGCCTGGCACACCTCTGTCTAGTAAACAGCAAGTGCAGAATAAAACCCTTCCTGCCTTTTAGCCCCTGATTGGCTCGGGCTGGCCGATGTCCGAGCCAGTCTCTGCAGCCCCTCGGAGAGGACCCTGTCTAAACCCTTCTCTTCTTGCCCAGAGCACCCGTCTGGCGTGGCACTGATGAATGGCAGCGGCCCGCATGACAGCCTCAAGGGCGAGAAAGATGCCAGGCAGAATGGCCATGAGGAGGCTGACCCGGGAGAAGATGGGAATGACCAGGAGGTCATCGTCATACAGGATACAGGATTTACTGTCAAGATCTGTGCACCAGGGATAGAGCCCTTTTCCCTGCAGGTACCTGCCCTTGCCAGCTGGGAAAGGGAACAGAGGTGGTGGGAAGTATTTGAGCCAGATCCTGCAGCCAGGCAGGCAGGGAAGGAGGCAGTGCCGGGGAAGGCCCCTGTTAGCCCCCACAGTCTGGACCGTACCTTCAGGTTGCTCACAGCTCCCTGACCTGTCTGTCTTCTGACCAGGACTAAGTGGGGAAGGAGGCAGCAAGGGATGGAGGGTGCAGGAGAGAGAGTTCCTGGCCAGTGCCTTTGAGAGAAATGAAGGGAGAAGAGACGTGAGCAAGAGGTTGCCTAGCCCAGGCCTGCCTCGGCATTGCAAGGATAGGGAGGGTGTTTCGTTCTGGATCCCAGGTGTGGAGCCAGGGGAAGGAGAACTCACTGAGGTGTAGCTCTTTGTCCATCACAGGGGGGCTTGGGTGTGGAGCTGAGCACAGGGAAAATGGCCTTCCCGCTTCTGGGCTGTTTCAAAGAAGTGTTGTGAAAACATGATTTCTGGGCCTGACTAAGGAAGGGAAAATCCCTTGCTTGCTCAGCAGTTGTGACACGATGCTGCTGCAGGCCAGCCTGGGTTTGGTGCAGTGACAGGTGTTAACACAGCTCAGGGAGCTCAAGCACCAGCCTGAAGACCAAGGGAACGATGCAGTCACCACTTACCTCTGCATGGAGAGCTCTGCCTCATGTCACATGGGCAGTGACGTGCTGCCAGATCAGGACGGGCTCTGACAGGCCTGGTTCGTGGTCCCATTTAGCTTGATACTTCACCAAAAACTATTTGAATAAAGTATCTCTAATTTTGGGGAGAGGCATCTGGAATCTAAACCCAGTAGGAAGTTCTGATCTCCCCAAGACCAGCAGAGAGTGCAGCAAAATCCCATCCCTTGTGGAAATAGCTGCGTCTCAGACTGGCTTTTTGTCTCCTTTAAATCCCCCTGGCTGTTAGTTTTAATAGGCTAATAATAGCAGGCTGTGTTGTTTACAGCAGCTTATGTAAACTACCCCGAGTCCTCCAGGTTTTGGAGCAGCGTCAGGGTGCTGGAGCAGAGCAGGGAGGTGGGGGAGCAGCCCCGGTGTCCCAGCCAGGGTGGGTCCGGCCTCAGCTGGGCTGTGTGGCACTGGCACAGACACTCCACACAGGGAGGAGGAAATGGGCTGTTTTCCATGTGCATCATTCAAGGCCTCACCACGAATGTGGTGTCAATGGATGAATGAAGAACCCTCTGTTTTCCCCACCACCTTCTATTCCTTCACTGCCCTCTGTCACCTCTGTCCCATGCCAAGTGCGGTGCCTGGCTGTTATATTGCTGGGTGCCAAGCCCCCCCTCCAGGGGGCTGACCCTGCTAGAGGTGACAGTGCTCTCCCAGCAGGAGCAGAAGTGATCTTCCTGGGAAGGGAGGTAGAGTCTGCCTTTCCGAGCCTGGAGAGGTCTGAGAGGCTTTTGATACTGCAGCTGAGGGGCAAAGTTTGGCAAGAACACGTGGGAGGGTAAAGAATAATTGTCTGGGTTCTTACCTTCTTAAGGTTTCTCCTCAAGAGATGGTGCAAGAAATCCATCAAGTTTTGATGGACCGGGAGGATACCTGCCATCGGACCTGCTTCTCCCTGCAGCTGGATGGCAACGTCCTGGATAACTTTGCTGAGCTGAAGACAATTGAAGGACTGCAGGAGGGCTCGCTGCTGAAAGTGGTGGAAGGCAAGTTCCTTCAGACTTGGGAGGGAATGAGTGAGGGTTTTCTTAGGGAGTGATTTTGGCCACCTGTCAGCCCTTTCCTGTGGTTCCATTTCGAGACCTGTGTGCCAGAGGAGTAAGCAACTGTATAATTCCAGTTTCTTTCCTCACTTTTTGCTCATCAGAACCATACACAGTGCGAGAAGCCAGGATACACGTGCGCCACATTCGGGACCTTCTGAAGAGTCTCGACCCATCAGATGCTTTCAATGGTGTGGACTGTAACTCATTGTCCTTCCTGAGTGTCTTCACTGAAGGAGACCTGGGAGGTATGGGTCAAAAAGACTTCTCTGGTGTGGTCAGGGGTTTTATTCCCTGACTCCTTGCTTAGTTAAACACCCAGTAACAATCAGCTGTCCCGTGTCATTTGGGAGTGCAGAGGACACTTGGAGCACTTCTGCATCCCTCCTTGAATGCTGACTGGAGGAGGGAATGCTGCACTTTTCAGAACTGACTTTATGTCTCTGTCCATTCTAGACAGTGGAAAAC
Source organism: Ifrita kowaldi (assembly GCA_013398055.1). Taxonomy (NCBI): domain Eukaryota; kingdom Metazoa; phylum Chordata; class Aves; order Passeriformes; family Cinclosomatidae; genus Ifrita; species Ifrita kowaldi. Next base: position 14,064 of record VZRS01006213.1, read on the forward strand.
GGAAGAAGAAAGGTACCGAAATGGAACAAATTGACTGCACCCCTCCTGAACATATCCTGCCAGGTAGCAAAGAGAGGCCCCTGTGTGCCCTTCAGCCCCAGAACAGAGACTGGAAGGTAGAGTTCTCCTGTGTCATTGAAACAGCTCTTGGCACATTCCTCACAGCAAACTGGTGGTCAGAGATTGAAAGCTGAGCTGAAGTGGACTTTGGGATTTGCTCTGCTTGGTGCTTAATGAGTGTTGGGATAGGCAAAAGAATAAAGTCCAGGAGCTGGTGTGCAAAACACTGGACATGGAGTCTGGACATCTGCAGAGTGTGGAAGGGCCAGGCTTGCTGGGATGGGTGGCAGAGAAGGGAAAGCAGCATTCCTCTGCGAAGTCCTGGAGACAGGATCTGCAGATCACTACAGATTGCCCTTAGCTTTCCCATGCCCTCCCACTCGGATTCTGGTTTAGAAGCTGCCATTTGAAAACAAGTACAGCAAGAAATCCATACCCTGTGCAGCCCAAAGGCCCAGGGTGTCTGTTTTCACCCATGTCTCACGGTGTGAAAGGCAAACTAGTGGACTGCAGAGGGCTCGGGAAGCTGTGCTCTGGAGACCAGGTGCGTTTGTAAGCTCTGTTTCTGGAATCAAGCAAGGGCAGCAGGTAAAAGGGATCTGGCATGTACGTTGAATGACTTAACTCAAAGAAATTAATTCCTGCTGACAGGAGTTGCTTCTGTTGTGTTCTGCTGTAGCCTTTGCAGTGCCTAAAGGTATTGACAATGAGCGGCTGGAACCCTCCCCCCGGTAACCGGAAGATGCACGGGGACCTCATGTATTTGTACGTCATCACGGTGGAGGATCGGCACGTCAGTATCACTGCCTCCACTCGGGGATTTTACTTGAATCAGTGAGTAACTGAGATTCTTCCTGTCCTGCCCTGCAGCAGCCAACTGGAAAACAACTCACTAACAAACAGTTGCAGCTTTTTTTTTTTTCTTTGGCAGAAACAGCCTATTTTAATTTGCTGCTCACATGGGTTGTGGGAGTTGCTATACTGGATTGGGCTGTTCAGTTATGCCTGGTGCCACTTCTCCGCAGTGGCTAAATGCCTGATGCTTTAGGGAAAGTTTAAACATCCCATAATGTCATCAGCTACTTAGAGCATTTTGAGTTGGGAGGAAATTCCTTCCCGACTATTGCAACTATCTCATTTTGCCCTAAAGCAACAGCACAGCCTGTCAGAACTCCCTGAGCTGGGTGCAGATTTGACTAGAAATAATTTCTCTTTTTTTTTAATGATAACTGTGAGAGGCTGTTGTGGCTGTGCCTGTTGGAGCAGCTGTGCTGAGAGGGTTCTCTGTTGAGCAAAGGCGCCTTTGGTGTGTTTGGGAAGTTCTGTGAAATCAGTCCTTCCCAGCTATAAAAATAGAAGCCTCTCTTGATCCTGGGGATGGCTGAAGAAGGTCCAAATTAGAAAACCATCAGGGCCAGGTACAGGGTTACTGGCTGTTCCATGCAGGGAGCCTGGATAATGTCCTTGCTGCCCATCTGCCTCTTCACCCCACGGTCTCCCATTTTGCAGGCAAAGGCACCTGGTGCAGCCTTTGATACTGTGCATGTATGAAGAGCTCTCAGTCATGTTCCTAGGGTGTGGGAAGTCTCAGGTATCACAATGGCTTGTGACTGTTTCTTTTTTTTCTCTTGCAGGTCTACTGCATACAACTTCAATCCCAAACCTGCAAACCCCAGTTTTCTCAGTCATTCCTTGGTGGAACTACTTAACCAGATCAGCCCTACCTTCAAAAAAAACTTCTCTGCCCTGCAGAAGAAACGGTAGCAGTGCTTCTTCCTCTCTAGTTCCTTGAGTTCCTTGAGTCCAGTGAGAAGCTGGGAGGCTCAGCTATGGGGAGCTGGATGCCACGGGTGCAGCAGGGATTGCAGTGCCTGCTTCTCTGAGCTCATGTAGTGGTGGGTGGTTGGGACACGTGAATGAAAGCTGCAGGGACCACAGAGCACCTGACTGAACGACAGGGCAGCACCTGAGGTAGCTGGCTTTCCCTCGCTAGCAGCACGGAGCTGTCAGAGCTGCTGTGCCTGTCTGTGGTGTTCAGCACAGCAGTGACAGGGGCCAGTGGAATCCCGATCAGTATCCACTGCATGGTTCCTCTTGGCTGTAGCTCCCCAGTGACTCTTGCTTACAGCGTGTAGATTTACTGTTTCAGTTCTGCCTGAAGCAGAGGCAGGGTATGACAGCACTCTGCTGCCATGGGAGTCTCAGTTCTGGGGCTTACCTGGAATTCAGGCGTTCTGTCTCTGCTGCAGACTGAACACACAGGACAGTTTGCACAGTGGGAGAGCGAGCCTGGAGCTGGGCTGCAGTGTTTGTGCAAAGGGACGCTGTGGGTGCACTGACCAGTTCCCAAGGTGTGGGTCTCCTGTGGTGGCCACGTGCCCCATGGGAGGCTTGGTGGCTGCCCAGCTCCCTGGGCAGCAGAGTTATTGTGGAGCATGGCCACGAGCTGCAGCAGCACTGGTAACCTGAGCAGTCCACACTTCTCCCTGATCCACAAAAGAGACTGAAGCATAAATCTCAGTGAAAGTAACACACGAGGGCTTCGTGTAGGCTTACAGTGGAGAGAGGTTGGTTATTCTAAACATGTCTGTGCATGTTAATATTCTGTAATTTCCTCTAGCTCCTATAATAATAACACAACAGTAAGGCATTGTTTTATTCTCCCGTCCTTGCTGCAGGGACCATTTGTTCTGCTGCAGGACAGTGGGTCCTGTGCAAAAGCCTGTCATTCTTCAGAGTCACTTAATGAACTGCCTCAGCTCAGCGGGGTGTGGATTGACAGGCACATTGTGTGGCTTTCGGGAGCTCTGCTCCTGCTTCATTAAGGAGATGAAAGTGACACTAGACAAGGGCTGAAATTAGCAGTGGCTTCCAGCCACCACTGTGACTATCTGGCCATTTAAAAATTACTGTACTATATTGCTTCTTTAACCAGAAGTAACTACAGATGAGCCCCCAGCCCTTGCTGAGAGCAGACAGATTACACGAGAGACTCTTTGGCAGTGCTTGGGTTTCCACTGTGGGCTGCTGTTACATCACAACCTGTAAGGACCTGTGTGAAAGCACCAGGAAAATTCTCTTGGAATAGAAAGGATTCTTCCTTTGAAAAATGTGTAATTGTTGTTTGTCCCAAACTAGGGTTCAGAGACACCCTTTTGAGAGGATAGCCACTCCTTTCCAAGTGTACAGCTGGACGGCTCCGCAAGCAGAGCACGCCATGGACTGTGTCCGGGCAGAGGACGCTTACACTTCTAGACTGGGCTATGAGGAGCACATACCTGGACAGGTATTGGTCTTGCTTTACCTGACAACACTGGCAAGGGTCTTGCTGCCAGCTGTGCCGAGAACGAGCTAACTTCCAACAAGTAACCTCTGGTATTTGTGGGAGGGTTTTGCTCATCAAGGGAGAACTTGCAGGAGTCCTTGTTCTTCACAGGGCCCTTGTCTACAGGGCCTGTGCTGCTCAGGCTGCAGCTCCATGAGCACAGAAACGACTGAGAGGAGCAGCTTCTTGCTTGGATGTTTATAAATTCCATGTTCCTTCTCTGAAGAGTGCCTCTGCACAGGAGGCAGACCGCTCCCTCGTGCCAGTCAGGCCTGGAATGGCTCTTGTGTCTCCGAGCAGACTGTTCCAAATGCTTCAGCTGCAGCTTTGTAGCACAAAGTGGCGCAGGGCAGGAATGGCCGGCCGTGGGCAGGACGTGCCTGCAGTGTGGCCACAGCACTGGCTGATGACACCTGCACCGCGCTGCCCCTTCAGTGACACTGCCCTGCACTGGCTGCGCTGATGCAGGATCTGTCCCAAACTGCTGCTGAATAAAGTCCACTCTCGAGGTGTGTTCGTTCCTGCTGCTAAGTCACTTCCTCTGAGCTCCACAGCAGCCTGAATTCTCGCCCCTTCCTCTCCCTTCTCTCCCAAAATGCCTCGAGAAGCAGGAATGCTGCCTTGCCCGCCCCTTCCCACACAATGCATTGCATCCCACAAGGCTTTCCCTCCCTCTTTCAGACCAGAGACTGGAACGAGGAGCTGCAGACGACACGGGAGCTGCCACGAAAGAACCTGCCTGAGAGGCTGCTGAGAGAACGAGCCATTTTCAAGGTAACTTTGGGATTTGCAGCCAGCTCCTCACACAGCCCCTTCTCTGCTGCCTGTGTTCCGGCTCCTGGGGCTTGTATCCAAGCCACTAGCCAGGCTCACAGAAGTAAAAGTCAGTGGACCTGCCTGCCTGTTGGAAGGCTATTGGGAGGAGAGGAGCAAAGGAAAAATTTGCAGAGAGCTTTGAGAGCAGGGTGCTGAGAGCGTGGGGGCCCATCCTGACGCAGCTTTGTCTCCACGTGCCTCCAGGTTCACAGCGACTTCACTGCAGCAGCAACACGAGGTGCTATGGCCGTCATCGATGGCAACGTCATGGCCATCAATCCCAGCGAGGAGACCAAGATGCAGATGTTCATCTGGAACAACATTTTCTTCAGCCTGGGCTTTGACGTCCGTGACCACTACAAGGACTTTGGTGGAGACGTTGCTGCTTACGTAGCTCCTACCAATGACCTCAATGGTGTGCGGACCTACAATGCCGTGGATGTGGAAGGGCTGTACACGCTGGGGACTGTCGTGGTGGATTACAGAGGTTACAGGGTGACGGCTCAGTCTATTATTCCTGGCATCTTGGAGCGGGAGCAGGAACAGAGTGTCATCTATGGGTCAATAGACTTTGGCAAGACAGTTGTGTCACACCCCAAGTACCTGGAGCTGCTGGAGAAGACCAGCAGGCCGCTGAAGATCCAGAAGCACAAAGTTCTCAACGACAAGAACGAGGAGGTGGAGCTGTGCTCCTCGGTGGAGTGCAAAGGCATTATTGGCAATGATGGGCGTCACTACATCCTGGACCTGCTACGCACTTTCCCTCCAGATCTAAACTTCCTGCCTGTTGAAGGGGAGGAGATGCCAGAGGAATGTAAGAAAATGGGGTTCCCCAAGCAGCACAGACACAAGCTTTGCTGTCTCCGGCAAGAGCTTGTTGATGCCTTTGTAGAACACAGGTGAGCAGAGCTCCCCCCTTCCTCCACCTGCAGCTGGTGATGGTTCAAGTCAGGACCTTGCTGCGCTGTCCTGGGAACAGCCCAGCAGAGCTCTCAGAAGTGAGCAGCTAATTGCCCCATTTCTTGGCTGTGTAAATGCAGTTATAGGAACTTAATTAACAAGAAGTGAGAACAGTAGGGATTCACACAGGGAGCCAGGGAAAGAGATGGTTTGTGTTTTAGTCTCCAGATGTGTTTTTTGTTGATTCCTGTCCAAACATTTAGAATTTCTTCTTTCCCTGCAGGTAACCTGTCCACTTGATGGCTAGGGAATGGGAAGAATTTATGCTTCTCTTTAAAGCTTTCCCGATGTCCTGAAAGTTACCTTTGTTTCTAGAGGCTGAAAAAAATCCTGTGGGGACTGCTGTAGGCATGTTTGTGGTGGGATGCTTGGGTCACTTGGTGCTGGCGAGGCAGTGGGAGCTGGGGGAGTCGTGTGGTGCTCCCGCCGGGGCTGCCCTGGTGTCACAGGCGGCCAGAGCCTGTGCTTTGGCTGCCGGGAGGATGAGCCCTGCTGCTGCTGAGGGAGGAGCCCTGCCTGCCGAGCAGCCAGCGCCGCCTCAGCTCTGCCCCTGCCCACGGGCGCTGGGACAGCTCCCGGCCCAGCAGCAACCCCGTGGCTGCAGGGCGCTGCTCCGAGCCTGGCAGAGTCTGCGCCTCTCTCTGCTGAGCTCCCCTGGCCAGGCTGCTGCTGAGCTGTGTGTGGCTGGTCCCGTGCATCTGGCACTGAGTCTTTCTGAGCTGGCTGCAGATGCTCCCGATGGGAAATAGAAGCTGCAGGGAGATGGGTAATGAAAACCCACCGTTTTGCTTCCTTCCATAATGTGCACTCCTTGGATTTTTGGAAAGCTCGTGGGAAGAGGGTGTATACCCTTCCTTTCCACAGGGAAACTGTAGGGTCTGTGATGCTAACTTGGTGAGATTTTTCCTTGCAGAGCAGCGGTGATCCTCTGGGATTCTGCTGTGCTGAATTGCCCTTTCCCGTTGCTGCAGGTATCTCTTATTCATGAAGCTGGCTGCGCTGCAGCTGATGCAGCAGAAAGCCAACAAGCAGGAGAGCTCCGTTGCGCTGGAAAATGGTGCCTCTCCGGAGAATGGCGCCGCAGACAGCGAGAGGCCTGAGTCAGAGGATGGCAAAATAGATGATAGCGTGACTGGGCTTGATCAGGTGAAGGAGCTCGCTGAGACCATCGCGTCTGACGAGGGAACAGGTATTTCATCCTCAGCAGCAGCCCAGCGCAGGCCTGGTGGGCTGTCGCTGGTGGGAGCCGCGCCAGGCTGGGGGTGGTTGGGGTGATGGATGGTGGTTAAACAGGACAAGCACTGGCTGCCTGTCAGTGTTGCCCGGCCTCTTTGTTAGAGCTGTTCACACCCTGGTGAATGACTCTCCCCGGGGGCTGGGTAGGTGGGTGGGTGTGTCTGAACCCAGCAAGGCCACCAGCCCCTCAGCTCTTCCCTGGGAGCAAGAGCCCGGCCAGGCTGGCCCGTGGAGTGCGGGGGAGTGGGGCTGGGCAGGAGGCGAGCAGTGCACAGGCACCTTTGGGAACGCCAGGCTTGGATTTCCGAGTGCCTGTGCCCAGAGGTGGGGACGTCCATGGAGTCTTTGGGTCATCTTGCGTGCTCTTATTCAGACTTTGCAGCCATTCTCCTTTACAACTGATTGTTTTTATAATGGATTTCTTCAGAATGTGCCATCATTGCTCTTTTTAGTAACAAAACATTATCTTAATTTAATAGCTAGGTCTGTCCTTTCCTGAACTCCACATTCATTTGTATTCTGTTTTTCTTCCTGCTCCAGTGGATCCCAAAAGCAGAGAAGTGATTCGGAATGCTTGCAAGGCTGTAGGCTCCATTAGTGACACATCATTTGATATTCGCTTTAACCCAGATATTTTCTCACCAGGTACGTGTACCCAGAGCTGTGTCCAGGCAGCTGCAGACGAAAGCTGTGTTCTGTAGCCAAGACTGTTGCTTGGTTTTCTTCTGCTGGGCATGGTGCAGGGCTCTGTGAAGCACAGAGATACAGAAGAGGGAAGCAGTAATGGATTTTAGTGCTGGGGCTGCCAAGTGTGGGCGGGGAGCGTCTCCCACCGCGCTCGGGGGAGGGCTGCAGGTTGCTGCCAAGAATCTTCCTGTGATTCTCCGGCATCCCAGCTGCGAGACCACATGAAAAGAAGCAGAGGGAGGAAAAAAATCAAATTTGATCCTCATGCAGTAGTTTACACAGAAAATAACAGTTGTAGTTGAACAACTGATGTTGGGCCCTCAGTGAAGGGCTGGGTTTGTTTTAGTAACATTTCAGTGAGCAGTCACAGTGCCCTTTCACACGCACACATCAGGCACAGGCATCACACGTGAGTTTCCATGGCTTGGAGCAGTATTTTTTATTGGGAAATTGAGAAGAAGCTCCCAGAGTGTTTCTGGGGATGAATACTGGGGCAGGGTGCAGGCATGTTGCAGGGAAATGGCCAAACCATTGAGTTTGAACAGCCCAGCCACTGCCTGAACACAGCAGCCAATGCTCTTCCCATCAAAACGTGTATAGTTTGAGATAAGTTTCTGAAGCATCTTTAATTCTAGGGAGACAATTACAATTAGCTTCTTACCTGCTCTTACTATGTACTTTGTGTAGAGGACTTGTTCCTGTGAGTTGCTGCCGTTGATGTTTTTTCTCTTTTCCTCTCCCAGGAGTTCGCTTCCCTGAGTCGAGCAAAGAGGAGGTGCAGGACCAGAAGCAGCTGCTGAAGGATGCTGCTGCGTTCCTGCTGTCGTGCCAGATCCCAGGCTTGGTGAGGAACCGAGGGCCAGCAGAGATGTTGCCCTCAGAGCTTGGCTGCTCTGAGCAAGCAGTGGCACTGGTGACCTCTGGGGACACCAGCTTGGCCTGAGCAGCTGCAGGTTCTGTCACTGGTGGGGGAGCACAGGGAACAGCACGAGCGTCGCATGCAGGGGCACGAGGGGTTTTCCATTTCCTGTCTTACATCATGGCACAATTTTCTCACCTAAATCCAACAAAAAAATTTTGGCACTGGTAATTAAAGCTGTTGCTAAGAGTTTGTGACAATAGGGACCACACAAGCCATCCTCCCTAACCCTGGGCATCCTTCACAGTTTATTGTTTTAGCTGACCCTGGTTATGACTCAATTGGTGACTAATAATTTGAAGTGAACTGGGAAATTGTTTTTACTAATAGCAGTCATTAAAAACTCCCTCTGTAAGTCTTAAGCATTTTGAATGTTACCCATGCACCTGGCCAGATTCGAAATCCCAGTTTCTCCCTTCCTGGGACACTTGCTGAATTCATGGCTAATGCAGCTGTCAGAGCAGGCACTGGAACTGGCAGGGGAGAACTCATGAGCTCTACTCCAAGAGATCCAGGAGTTGTTGGTCTTCTGTAGGAGAGGGTTTTCCTTGTTGGAAAGTTTCTTCTGAACTCTAAATCCACTAGTTCTGTAGTCAGCACAACCTTCAGAACCAGCTATGCAGTCTTTAAATAAAAAAGGAGGGGAGTGAGTCAGGAAAGGGCTTGGTGATTGTTGATTACAAAGTAGTTGATACTCCAGTACATAAGCCCAAAACACTGCACAGGCCTGTGTGAGAGCAGGTTGCAGAGCAGCTGCTGTAGGAGGTAGTCCTGTGCATATCAGAGAGGAGCTGGTGTTACTCCGTGACGTGAATTAAACAACTGTTTATCAGCTGCAACACAACTTTAAATGCATGTACCATTTCTCCTTATCAGCTATGTGTGCACAGCTCCACGTACTCTTCTCATTGGAAATGTGTTTAGTTAGTGGCTGTGAGGCCCTTAAAGAAGGGCCAGCCTGCTACTTGCACAGGTAGGAGTTGTTTTGCCTCTGCCTCAAGAGAGTGTAGTGCTGCTCCTTCCCTGCTGAGACAGAGCAGTGAAACTGGCCCCAGTGGCAAGGACCTGGCCCAGACTGGGCTGTGTACCATGGTGGTCCCTGGTGTTACAGCAGGTGTTACCCGCCAGAAGAGTCTTGTCTGGGATCAGTGCCTGCCTTCAGGGCGACCCTCAGCCCCCAGTAACGAGGTGTCTGCAGTGGCATCAGGGAACCCCTGTCCTGCCTCCTGGTGTGGTTTTTTAAATGGAAGTTCTTTCCTTCATGTTTGTCCTCAGTAAGCAAAGTCTGTACATACCCTGCAGGTCAAGGACTGCCTGGATCACACGGTGCTCCCGATGGATGGGGCGACCTTGGCTGAGGCCATGCACCAGAGGGGCATCAACATGCGTTACCTGGGCAAAGTGATCAACTTCATCACCAAGACCCCCGGCCGTGCACAGCTGGATCACATCTTTGTAAGCATCAGGCTTAATATCAGACAGTTCAAACCACTCTGGCATCATTTGTCCCGAGGAGATTCCCACTTGGCCAGTTGTTCTCTGTGTGTAAAAATAAACAGCTTCAAAAATAGGGGAGGAGGGAGAAGGACCTGTAAGTGGTGGCTGGGGAGTTTTTTTTCTAAATTTGTAATGGCTTTCATACTGTTAGGGATTGTGAGTATCTTTTAGGGTCAAGAATTGCTTCAGGGATTCCCAATGCAATAGTGAGTAACACAGTTGGATTTTCAGCCATGCATTTTTTAAGCCTCTAAGATGCAGCTGGGATTTGGATCAAACTCTGAAGTGTTGTGAGTGTGGCTGCCCAGGAGCAGGCGAGGGCTGGGCTGCGGCAGCCCCTGGAGCACAGTTGGAGCTGCGCTGAGCCACACCGGTGGCTTGTGGTCACCAGGCACAGAGGTGCCACGGGCTCCTCACTGGCTCCAGGAGAGCTGTCAAATGCTTTTGCAGTTCTGTGCTGCATGGAGAATAGTGTGTCTCCTGCAGATCTTGATAAAAGACCATTTCAAAAGCCCAGTGTATTTTTCCATTTTCTTGTCAATTGACTCAGTCTGTTCTTTATTCCTTTGGGTAGAAAATTGGAATCAGCGAATTGATCACTCGATCAGCCAAGCACATCTTCAAGACGTACCTCCAGGTATGACCTGCACTCTGACCTCTTGCCTCGTGTTCTCCCTAATGACTTTTTTCCACAAACAGAGCTCTTCAGGGTTCTCCTCTCATTAGGCAGTTCCTGGGAGTTGCGTGGCAACAAGAAGTACAAGCTCATTAGCACTGAAATAGGTACAGGCCTGTACGTAAGGGAAAACAAGTTCCCACTTGAAGAAAGCTTTCCCAGAGAGCAATCATTCATGCTTTTCCTCCCCAGATCCTCACTCATTATGTTGGAGGCTTTTAAAAGTGAAATCACAGCTTGTTTTCCTTGTAATACCTTTTCCTCTTAAACAGTGTTGCTTTTGCCCTTCTAAGAAGCCTTTTTGATTGGCTCAACACTACATATCCTTGTACCTGTTCACACACAGCACAGAAATACTCCTGGCTTGGTTCCAGTGCCAAAATCTTCTTTGCACTCTCTGCTTTCTCTGTCCCAGGTAGCAGCCCGAAATGTAACTCCACATTTCTGTGTGTAGGCATACACCTAATCCTACATCGACGTAACTCGGTCTGTGCTAGTGCCACTTGGAAACACTGCCTTCCTGTGCCTCTCGTGGAAGATCTCCCTGTTTCTGCAGGACTGGATGTGTGTGAGGCTCGGGGTCGGAGCAGTGCTGTGTGATGTGGGTGTCTCTCCCGACTGACTCTGGTGTCTCTCTGCAGGGTGTGGAGCTGTCAGGTTTATCCGCCGCCATCAGCCACTTCCTCAATTGTTTTCTGAGCTCCTTCCCAAATCCCATTGCCCATCTTCCAGCTGACGAGCTGGTCTCCAAGAAGAAGAATAAGAAAAGGAAAAACAGGAACCTTGGAAATGCTGATAACACTGCATGGGCCAGCATGACCCCTCAGGAGCTATGGAAGAATATTTGTTCAGAAGCAAAGAACTATTTTGATTTCAGTCTTGAATGGTAAGTGGAGCAGGTGACCCTGGCTTGTGCCTGGACTCACCAAACTTCTGTAGCTCTTGTTCTTTAACAGGAGCTCCCTTTTTGATTTGTTTTCTGTTTGAAAAAAATTTGTACCCTTGAGGGACTTACACAAATTTTTAATGGAAAGAAATTGGGCAAAGAGTAGGAAGGGGGAAGTGAAATTTTGAATCAGGAGAAACCTATGATGCAAAGGCAGCCAGGAGAAGCAGAGGAGGAAGGGAAACCTTTCCTGAGGGTACAGAGGGGACCAGAAGGTGAGAAGCAGAAGCAGTATGGTCAAAAGATACTTGTCTATATCAACAGTGATTCAGGCTGAAGGGAGCTTCTGTTCCAAAAGAAAGGACCTGTGCCTCAGGTTCCCACAATGGAGCGATGTCCTTGAGCAGAGACTCCCCTGAGAGCTGAAGCTTTTGTGTGCTTTTTGCAGTGAGAATGCTGACCAAGCAGCTGAAGTGTATAATCTACAGAAAATCACCCTGCTCCGTGAAATCTCCCTCAAAACTGGAGTCCAGGTAAGATCTGCATCCTCCTTCCCTTGCTATCATGTTCTGTGCTGAGGAACATGAAGAGTAAGTGCAATGTGTTTTGCAGGCACAACGTGAGCCCCAAAAGGTCTTTGTGGTGTTCATGTTGGAATACAGGTCCCAGCTCTGAGAAAGGGATTTCTAATCCAGTTCCCTCTTAGGGTAAAGTTGCTGGCATGTCCCTTGGAAGAGCAGCTAGCCTCAGTACAATTGCACTGCCTTCTCGCTCCTCTGTGGGCTGTGGAACAACAACAGGATGAGCTCTCCTGTCGAGGGTTCAGTGTTGGCACTGCAGTGCCATTTTGCCATGTACGTATGGTGGTGCACACCTACATCTGACCACCTTGCAGAGTTCTGTCCCAGGTCATGGTACAGGAGATGTTTTGACTGTGAGTCCATGTTTAGAATTTTGCCCCTTTCTTGCCAAGTGCCTATGGAAGTGGTAACTGTGCCCTCCACTCTTTTTGGTCCCTCCAGATCCTGCTGAAGGAGTACAACTTTGACAACAGGCACAAGCCCACTTTCACAGAAGAGGATATTCTTAACATCTTTCCTGTAGTGAAGCATGTAAACCCCAAAGCCTCCGATGCTTTCCACTTCTTCCAGAGCGGGCAAGCAAAAGTTCAGCAAGGTACAGACCCCACGTGCCTCTGCCTCTCAGGCTGATCACTGATAATGGGAAGAGCAGGGTGTGTGGGGCATGGCTACCAGGACACCCCTTCTCCCCCCCGCCAGTTTGGTAGAGAATCCTGGTCTCCAAGACCATCTGGAACACTCCTGCCGTAAAGCCACCAGCAGTGAGCAAGGATGGGTCAGGGCAGTGATGAGGGCAGTGACCTGTGTCTGTGTATCCCTCTGCTGGTCTTGCGTCCTGTCTCCAGCAGTGTTAGGGGTTATTTTAGATATATAGATATATATACGGATATACCTTCTTTTCAGGTTTCTTGAAGGAGGGCTGCGAGCTCATCAATGAAGCCTTAAACCTGTTCAACAATGTGTATGGTGCTATGCATGTAGAAATCTGTGCCTGCCTGAGGCTGCTAGCTCGGCTCAACTATATCATGGGAGATTACTCAGAGGTAAGCAGGGCCTCCAAGGGGGTCTCCAGTGCTCTGATTCCTTCCCCGTGCTTGCTGAAGCTCACAGCGTGGTGTGACTTGCTCTGGGTTCTGTTCTCTCCAGGCCTTAAGCAATCAGCAGAAAGCGGTGCTAATGAGCGAGAGGGTCCTGGGCATCGAACACCCCAACACCATCCAAGAATATGTGAGTATGGAGAGCTGGGGGAGCAGCAGCACCTCAGGGGTCTGGCTGCAGTCTGTGAGCCTTAGTTCTTGTCTGCAGCTGGGAAACAGCTGCATTTTCCTCTCTTCTGCAGCTTTCTTTCCAGAATCCTCCATCATCTCTTATGATCCTGCAAAGTGAAAAGCTGACTGTGTGCACTGTAAATGTCCTGCACGCTCACTATTTGTCCTGCTTAGCCTAGGTTTCTGGTGTTTGTCGGCTGCATCTTTATTTAGATACATTAATTCTCCTGGCTTTGGCCCTGGGTTTATGTCAAAAACAAAAAGAGGAAAGAATCCCCCCAAAACACAGTCAGAATATGACATAAACATGCAAGTCATGTTGGAAATATTCCACGAGGGGTGTTAAGAGAAACTGAAATAAAACACTCAGCTTCTTCAGTGCTGTGTCCTCTGGGACACCTCAGTGGGGCTGTTGATCAGCCAGCAGACTTGGGCTTTTCAAAGTGGCTGAAGTCCTTTAACCATTAAGGAAGACTTTTTATTCATGTGCAGCTGAGGAAGGGAGTGGAGAGATTAGTTTCCTTTACATTAATGCTGAGTCCCTTCTCTTGGCCTAGATGCACCTGGCTCTGTACTGCTTTGCAAACAGCCAACTCTCGACAGCACTGAACCTGCTGTACCGTGCACGCTACCTCATGCTGTTGGTATTTGGGGAGGATCACCCAGAAATGGCACTCTTAGATGTAAGTAATCTGTTCAAGAGTCTTCAAGTTCCTAATCTCTAAGAAACCTCTTGGCCTTTAAGATGCCCACATGATGGCTGTTGAAAACAAACATTCAGGCAGTGCTTTTCTTCCCTGGGTTGTTACTGGCTGGTGCCATCAGATGAAGGAAGAAAGGAGTTTGACCCTTTATCTGGGAACCTCTGTGCTGGGATACTGCAGATGGGGTTTGAACACCTGTAACCCTTAGGAAAACTCCTTCGTTTATTATGTTCTCGTTGCGCTGGCACGAACTGGAGAGCTCGTTACCTCCCTTGTGCCTGGCGTGTTTGGGCCGAGCCCCGGCGGGGGATGGTCCCTGTGATGTGTCACTGCTGCAGGGACATCGCCAGGGCTGCAGCGCTCCTGGCAGTGACACACCTGTGGGCTCCTGCCGTCCACAGAGCAGGAACTGTGGTGTCAGTGTGTCCTTCCCAACGCCTGCTTGGCTTCTCCGTACAGAACAACATTGGCCTGGTGCTCCACGGGGTCATGGAGTATGACCTGTCCCTCCGGTTCCTGGAGAACGCGCTGGCCATCAGCTCCAAGTACCACGGCTCCAAGTCTTTGAAGGTTGCACTGAGGTGAGGCAGGGTGGGGTGCTGGTCTGGGGCACTGCTGTCAGAGCGAGCACAGTCACTGAGCACTCACATGGGAGGGTCTGGTCTTGTGAACTGGAAATTTCATCTTGTCCCAGAGCCAAGGTCATGGTGCAGTATCCAAGTTTGTTATTTCAAAAGATGGACATCCCTTATTCTTAAGGTTAATTGTGGGACCTACTGTGATGCTGCTTGCTCAGAAAATCTGTCAAGATGACCCTGGTCCCTGTGGACTCTCAACAGAAAAATGTATGTGGCGAGTAAAGGTTGGAGAGCCTGTAAGTGAATTAAACTGGGAGCCAAGGAAATTATGTTAAATATTCATGTTTAATTGTTCCAGCCCTCAGGGAGGGATCTTTGAGAATCATTTAATGTGCTTTTGTCCTTTGCCATAAAGTCCTGTATTTGATTAAAAACCCTGAGAGGCTTCTGTGTGTTCCCAAGGGAGCTGGGACTGGAAACACCTGTAGTAGGATCTGCTCCCAGTGCCCACTGCTGCAGTGCTGGAAGCCCTCTGTCCTTCAGTGCAGAACTGGCTCTGTCAGCCAGGCATGGCCCACTCCCAGTTCTTGCTGCCACATCACAGCCATCTGTTCTCCATCGGGGTGCAAATCAACTTGATTAAATATCTGCAAGAGCCTGCCTTGTTTTCCAGTGGCTGATGAATGTGCAGGCTGCAGAGAGTCTTCTGCTGTTCCTCAGTGGCACTGCGATGCTTGGAGAGACCCAGCCCTTCCCACAGAGAAACCCTGCCAAACCCAGCAATTTCTTTTTCATTCCAGAAGCACCAACAGTCCAAGCCAAGTCAGCTCTCTCAGCTGGAGAGAGCCCAGGGGACTCAGGCCTGGCTCTGCCTGAGGGCTTAGGGCTGCAGCCTTCCTCTCCAGTTAATAAATCCAGCCCCGAGGTATTCCCATGGATGTGCCTCTCCCTTTGGTTCACTGCTGTGGCCTTCAGCTTTCCTGGATGAAGGAGGAAAGATGCCCAGTTCAGTCTTTACCTCTGTTGGTCACTTCTCAGCATTCCAACAAAAATCCAACCCAAATGAGTGTAGTATTTGAATCCTCAGCTGGGCTGCGAAGAAGTAACTCCCAGAGTGCTGCATTCAGTCTCCTTTCACAGTCATGTTAAGACTTTCAGCCCGAACACTGATGGCACAGTCATGCTCACTGCAGCACAGAAATGTTTCTTCTTCAGAGAAGTGACTCAGCCCTTTTCCTTCCCTCAGCCACCACTTGGTTGCCCGAGTGTACGAGAGCAAAGCAGAATTCCGGTCGGCTCTGCAGCATGAGAAGGAAGGCTACACCATCTACAAGAACCAGGTGATGAGTGGCCACGCTGTGCACTTGTGTCCTGTCACTGCAGGGTCAGAACTGAGCAGTTCCGCTGCAAACCAGTGCCCAGCCTGGGCCTTGGGGAGGCCTTTCCTATAAATTGCTCTGAGGGGATGCCAGGGAGTCCTTGTGGGGCCAGGCAAAATTGCTGCTCTGTGCAGTAACTGCCCACTATGCCAGGAGTCTTTGCTCAGCTTCCTGCAAATGTGTCCATGCTCTACCCACGGCTGGACAAGCACTTCTGTCATGGCACGGCCCCATGTTCTGGTGGGGCTTGGAAAAAACTGGTCTCCCCATGTTTTGCACCACTAGTCTTTAAATACCAGCTCCAAACTGGTTTGGTAGTGAGCTCGCAGCCCGGCTGCTGCTCAGCGAAACTCCTGCCCCAGCCCAGGGCTGTCTGAGCACGTCTGCGGCTGCACGCGGTGACTCAGTGCCGCTGAGCTGGCTGAAGGCACGGCCCAGTGCAGGGAATGCTGGAATGCTGCTCCTGGAAGCACAGCCCAGTGCGGGAAATGCTGGAATACTGGTCCAGGTGGCGGGGGATGCTGGAATGCTGCTCCTGGAAGAAGAGCCCAGTGCAGGGAATGCTGCTCACCCAGCAAACACACTCCCACTTGATGCAAATGTGAAATGTTGATAATAGGGCTCCCAGAGGAGCTGTTTTATTGGTTTTTGAATGCCAAGGCAGGTAAAATCCATTTCACTGAGTTCCTGTAGGGATGCTGAGCTGGCAGCACCCAGGTATGTGCCCTGGGTTGGGTCCTGTTCTCACTTGTGGTAGTGAACCTTTTTCTTTCCCATTTCCCATCAGCTCGGTGAGCACCACGAAAAGACCAAAGAGAGCTCCGAGTACTTGAAATACCTGACGCAGCAAGCGGTTGCTCTGCAGCGCACAATGAATGAGATCTACAAGAATGGCTCCAATGCCAACATCATGCCGCTGAAGGTAACCTGGAGCGCTGGGCAGCGTGCTGTGCCAGCAGCAGGTTGTGTCCAGCTGCTCCTGAGGGACGTGGACTGTCAGGAGGGGGTAAAGGTTGTGCCAGGTCAGACCCTTCCCGGGCAGTGGCTCAGATGCAGTGTGGTGTCATCGGTGTGGATGGAGCACAGCGGTGCAGGGTGCCTGGGGAAGCAGCGGGGTGCAGGGACAGCTCCTGGGGTGAGAGCCTGGCACACCTCCACACAACCCTGCCCTGCTGCTGACTCACTGCCAGGGGGCAGGTTGCTCAACCCAGAAGTACTTCAGTTTCCTCATCCTCAGAAATGCTGTCATCTTTTACCAGGTGCTTTGTTCTCCTTCCAGGGATGTTGTGGTTGGGGAGGCTGGGTGGGGAGCGCAGAGGGGCTGTCTTACCTTACATGGAGCAGGAATGACTGGCCCTCCTGGGCCAAACCCAGCTGCTCCTGCCTGCCTCCACACCTGGCAGAGCACCCGGCCTGAGTGATGGGCGCTCTCCCTGCCAGGCTGTACCCCAGCAGACCAGGAAAGAGGGTTCCAGCTGCAGGGAGGACAGAATGGGACAGTGCTCTGTGTGTGGGTGTCCTTCTCCCTGTGGGGAACGGGCAACAGACCTGAGGGGTTCATGGCAATGAAGGGAGCACAAGGACCTTGAATCGAGTAGATGAAAAGTCCAGGGAATTGGGGCCAGTGAAGAGGTTCAAACCCATAAAAACAGCACTAAAGGATTTACCCTTGTTACAATACTTGGAGGGTAGAAAACACATTTTGGAACTGGCACTGCGATCTATTTAACTGAAGTCCTGCAGGATTCAGCAGGAGGTTCCCTTAGGGACTGGTGGGGAGCTCGAGATGGTGCTTTCCAGCTTATGGATATACAGAGGTAGATAATGTAAATGATGCCATTTTCTCAACTGTTGGTAAATGGACGTGCTTAGCACTTCAGAGTCCTCTCTAGGTTCTGACTCCTAAAACTTCTTTTCCCTTGCGATGTAGTTCACAGCTCCCAGTATGGCCAGTGTCCTGGAGCAGCTGAACATTATCAATGGAATTCTCTTCATTCCGCTAAGGTACAGTGATTCTTCTGGTTATGCCTTTAGAAATCAAGTCTGTATTGTCTTAGTTTGCAAGAGAGCAGAAACCAGCTCCCCAGCATTTGTTTGTTTTAGCCAAGATCCCAATTCAGGCCCTGATTAGCATCATCAAGCCACTATAAACAGCAGGACTCTTAGATTCTTTTTTTTTTAATTATTATGAATTGTCTTTTAAACATCTAGTTGAAAATTTGATTGGGATGATGGTGAAAATAGATGACCTGAGCCAAGACTGTGTTATTCTAAGGCTGTAAATAATCATTGGTGGTAAAATGCAGCAGCAGCAGCTGGAGGCTGCCTGGCCATCATCGAGATGAACCCCCTGCTCTGCCCCAGCCCCACTGAGGCAGCAGATCCTGGTGCCTCTTTTTGCAAACCCAACCAGTAAACTGGGCCCTGGCCGTGCTCAGGTGTGGCTGAGCTGTGGGGGAGGGAGGTGCAAGGAGTGTTCCCTCCGTTGAACACGACCTTGTCCTGGTGCTTCACCAATCCCACAGCCAGTCTAATGTCTGCTCCCCTTCCTGCTTTCCCCTTCAGCCAAAAAGACTTGGAGAACCTTAAAGCCGAGGTACAGCGACGCCAGCAGCTCCAGGAAAGCATGAAAAGTGGGGAACAGGTGGAAGCAGAGGACAAAGCTGTGGAGGAGAAAGAGGCTGAGCTGAGCATGCCTTCTGCTGCCATCCCCTTAACACAGAGCTCTGCTTAATGTGTACCTCGCTTTAAAAAAAAAAAAGTTTAAACCACCCTTTTCTGAATCTGGCCCAGGGCCTTGGCCGCCCTTGGAGCAGCTCCTCCTTTTTGACAATGTTATTGCACTGGTACAATTAATACACAATGCAAAGAACTAATCTGAGCAATGTAATCTGTCTGCCCGAGCTTGTGTCTGCCACGCGAGGGGAAGTGGCCGGAGGCAGCACAGACCCGTCCTGGCGCGCGGGGCCCTCCTGCCGTGTGTGTGTGTCCGTGTCGTGTGTGTGCGCTGCAGTTATTTCTACTTTGTACATATGAATTCCAAATGAACTGTCTGGAGGAATGTAACATTTCTCAGGTCATTTTTATGTTGACTAAGGACACTGCTTTGCTAAACCAGTACAGAACCAGCCCTATCACTGCTCCGCGTTCTTGTAAAACGTGGATTCCTAGCCAAAAGATTGATTTCCCCCCAGTCACTATTCAAGATTGTGCTAAGAACAGCCATATTTGTGTCGCTCAGATGACTGAAGCCTGTGACGTGTGGAAGTGGGGGATGTACAGCATTTTCTACATCAGGATATAGCCATGGGATTCCTTTAACCATTTTTTTCTATGTTTGGTTGGCAGTTTGGCAATTCAGTGGGGTTTTTGTAACATTCACATTCTAATTTTCAAGGTAAAGATACAGATAGATATATATATATAGAGATATATATATATAGATATATATATATGTTATTCACCGTTCCACCTCTGCTCTGCTTGCAGCTGAGTAACTTGGGATACTGTATCCAAAGAGTGAGGGCTTGATCTTTAATAAAGCGCACAAACTTCCACTGCAGTGGAAACCCCAGTGCCTCGGAGAGGTGGGAATGCAGGAAATGAGGACTGAGCTAAGGGGAGTGAGGAGGGAATCACAGCCCTATTTAAGGGGGGGAGAGGGGAGGAAAATTCAGAAATAGAGACCTGGTGTCATTTGCAACAGCAGCTGTGACACAGAGCTGAACCTGACGGAATCACAACCAGAAAGTACCAGGTTTTGGGGAAGGGGTTTAAATAAAAACTGTAGTTCCCCCAGCACTGAAACCTCTGGCAAATACCTTCTTCTCTGGCGTTTTTGCACACTGGTTTTGGGACTGGTGCTGGGTGCTGCCATTGCTGGCAATGGACGGTACTGAAGGGCAAGTGCCACTAAAGAAATCCTCCTGTCCCCTCCCCTCCCACGCACAGCCCGTGGGGTTGTCACTGTCCTCAAGCAGGTAAGATGTGGCTGCTGCAGGCCCTGGGATGCCGACAGAGTTGAATGTCCTGTTTTCCGAGCAGATCAAGCTGTAGAAGAACAGTGGGCTGGCCGCAGCCCTGCGCTGCCGGCGCCCAGCCTCTCCCTCCCTCGCGTTGTCTGTCATGGATCGTGCCCCGTGCTAATCCGCGCTGCTTCTTTTACTGACCCTTGGAGCCAAGTGCTGTCCCTGTGCTCTGTACCCTCGGTTTCCTGTCTGACCTTACAGGTATTTGTAACTCGGGGTTGGGCGGGGGGGAAGGAGGGAGCAGCCTCTGAGGTGTTGAAGGCAACAAAGCAGAGTCTTCACTGCGAATGAACTTGCTCCTATTTGAAAAATTCTGAATTTCCTGGAAAGCAATCAATAAATGACTACAGTGCATCTTTCCTACAAGATTTTTCTTTTACTAGTGTCTTACAGTCCATTAAAAGCTTTTTAAACTCTTGCAGGTACTTTTTTGTTTCTTTACTGTTTGGTGCAAAGTGTTCGCAGCAGCACTGGAACCACCACTCCTGTTCCTTTGAGCAGGAGCAAGGGGAGAGAACAGGACCAGGTGACCTGGACACTTTAACACCTGTAAACCAGAGTCACAACCGCAGCCCAGAGGGGGCAGAACCCTCAACCTCTGCTGTCAGGATCCACTTGTGCTCAGGGAGAGGAGTCACTTCGCCCTCTCATTCCAGGGGAGAGGTGGGAGCAGGGACACAGCTTTGGGGATGTTGTACCCATGTGAAATAGTCTGCATCACCCCCACACCACCAACCCAAACCCCTGCATGCATCACCTCATACTCAACCCGTCCACTGAGAAATGTTTCAGTGCCCATCAGTGCTGTATCGGGACTGGAAACAGCCGGTCCAAACCAATCTTACACCTACAGCGCTGCTGTCAGAGCAGCACTTACTGCATGAGCAACAACTCACTGAGCTAAGGGGGAAATTAAATTCAACTGCCTGTACTGCTCTTGGCAACTCACACCTGAACCTGCCTTGCGCTCCCTGGGAGAAACTCTCTGCTTGTGGACATACAAGGCTTTCCTTTCAACCCTCACCCCAAAAACCGCCTCTGTGCCACCCTGTCACCCCAGCTGGGATAGCCCCAGCAGAGCCCAGATTCAGGTTTTCTTCCCAAATGCAAGTGGGTGTCCTCCAAATGTCCATCCTGGGTCTGTTCCCACTGCCAAGTACCCCCCTACCAGCTGCTTCCACAGACCTCAGCTGGCAGGAGTGCTCCCTTCATTCTCTCCCCACATCAAGGTCAAGGGCACATCCGTGCTCTTCCGTAATGAAGATGTGCCCATTCCAGTTCCGGCCACTGACCCATCTCTAAACAGTACTCAAGGCAATTAGGGCCAAATCACGGAAAAATCAAACCAAAGCACGCATCAGGCGCAAGACCCTAATACCAGAGTAGATGTTGCCAGAAGCACCCAGTGCCTCGGCTTTCCCCTGTGCTGCCTCAAAGCCAAGGGCGATCACTCTGAGCACTCACGGCCGCGCTCAAGCCCCACCCTCAGCAGCTCTAACACCGAGTGAGGAGCAGTGAAGGCAGCTCCCATCAGGGCTGCGGTAAAGAGAGGGTCAAGGGAAAAATCCAACCAAACCCAACCCAACCAGGGGAGGCCTGTGCCCTTGCCCTTGGGGGACAAGGCTCTCCTGCCCACATGTGAGCCCAGCTTAGCCCACCAGAGCATTTCCCGCAGCACCTCATTTGCACCGGATCAACCAACAAAACCTCTCACTACTCCAGCTGCCACGAACCACCTCAAAACCACTTCCTGCAGCCTCAGGTGAGCACAAGTTAAATTAAAATCAGAGCAAGGGCAAAGCAGGTGGGAGCAAAATCTGAGGGTGAAACACCAAAAGCTTTTTTCAAAATAGTTTTAATTCTTGCATCCAAGGAAACAAAACCACATCTAGTTTTATATGCATTTAATAGTTTACCAATTGGTACAATAAGATTTTTTTAATATGCAGAAAACATGAATAAATTTTGTTTTACACAGTCTGAGAGCAACAAATCTTACTGTAAAACACAGAGCAGTATTATATACATTCCTTTACCGATTTTGTTTTAATTGTGTCAATAGCTTCAGTTAACTCCTACAGCCTGGGAACTGTTCTCTCCAATTGCAACCTCTAACAGCGCTCAAACAAACATCTGACATTTGCCTTCACGTCGATGTCGGGATCGACTCTAAAGCATGAGGATTTTGCTAACTTCTCTTCAGAATGAACTCGGGGAAGCCTGAGGGACAGGCAGGACAGGAAAGCAGCTACTTACATGACACAGTGGAAAGATAAAAAGGCCAGTTAACGCCAGTTGTGACTTGCAAATCCAACGCGACCCCCCCGCTCCCCCCCGTCCATCCCACCCCTCTATGCACGTGCTCTTGCTACAGGACTGTCGGTATTGATTTAATACACGGACGTTATATACAGCTGGACACAACAGCTCACTCCAAGGGCGCTTTTCCTTCACTCAACTCAGCATTTGCAATATTCAAATCATTAAAGGATTACCAAGCCACCACTGTCTACAAAAACAAAGTATTTTTCATTTTAAACAGCTCTCAGGGGAGTCAGGAGCTGTCTAAGAGTGATTTCTCAGGCAGTTCACATGGACAGGAAGAGGCAGAGGAGAGGCAGGGACCCCATGCCCACAGTCCCCACTCGCTACCAACCAGGGGTTGTTTTCCTTTCCTCAGTGCCCCGGGCACACATTGGTCACACCACACACAAAAGCAGGACGGGTTTGTTTCACCTTCTAAAGTGCAAGATGGTATAAAACGTCAACTTCCAGCTTCTATCTAAACCACAACAAACGCTGCACTTTCTGGCCCGTGTGGCATGGCCCAGGCTAGGCTAAGCCCAGGGATCTGCAGTGGCTCTGGGAACAGGCCAGAGGTGGGTCCTGGCAAGCGCTGCCAGTTTCAGTCAGGAAGTGCCACAGCAGCAGTGAACCTCTCGACCCCTCCAATACGTTTAGTTCATTATTGACCCAGTAACCTCATTGTTGCAGTTCTGATCACAGCAAAGGCACAGCATGAGCTGACAGAAACAGTGGGGACAGTTCCACAGCACGTCCGAGTGTCCCCCTCACTCCCACGCCTGTGGTGTGGCTCCCTTCCAACCAGGGCTTCAGCTTTGGTCCGGTCGGGACCATCCCTGAGATCATTCCCTGCTGCCCCAGAAGGCTCACTCTGCACAGCAGCAGTGTGGAGTCTCACACAGACAGCAGTGACGCTGCTGCCAGCACTGGGGCCGGGTGTCCTGGTAAATGCTTCTTTGCTACAGGGAAAAAATGCAGTAGACAACTTCCACATCACAGGTACCTTTAATTTCTCATTCAGGTTTGAGTTATGTACACGAGGGTGGTTTACTTTAGACTTAAATAAAGTTTCTAGGTCCTACCAGGAATTAAACAGATGTTATTACTTTACAGTTGCAGATGCATGGAGGGATTTAAGATGCACTACTTGTGTATCTGGAATTCTCCAATAGGACAAAAAGCAGCAAAATTTTTCAGTCCAAGCAGCTAACGAACAAAACAGACTTTATTCGTGCATGCTTAACTGCAGCAACACACACCGAGAATGACAGAAACCACTGGATTTAAGAGATTAGCCTGGATCTTAAACTGGCTCTGAATGCCCCCACATCAGAACCCCACTTTCTCCACCGCTTCCCAGAGGATCCCACACCCCGATCCAGCTCTTCCCACACAACAACAGGTCCTTCTGGGGTGACTGTGGAAGTTTCCCCCTCACCAGTGCAGTGTGTTCGCCCTCCAGCCCACCCTATGCTGGTCAGGGACTCTCAGCTTTAAAAGGGACATTTTAAAAGCCATGGATTAAATCAAAGGAATAAAATAAAGCACAAATTCACCTGTTAAAACATCAGCCTGGTACGTCATTGTATTGTCAATTTTAAAGTTGATTTTTAAAAAGACCTGGTTAGTTTGATAAGTATTGTAATTCTTGGTTATCTACAATGGAATCTGTCACAAAAATGCTGATTAAAATATTAATTTATAATATTTTCATTCATTTCAGATCAAAATATGTAACTTTAGGGATATGCAAATTAAAAATTGTGTACACCAAACAACATAAATACTAATAACTGAGCTGGGCTGGTTTTGCTGATAGGATTTGGGTTTGGTTTTAATGTTCAGCATCATTCCCACAGATGGGTGTGGGTTTTTTTTCTTTTAGAAGCCTGCGTGGATCTGACCTGCCATTGTCAGCTGATTCTCAAGATACTTAGTGCTTCCTTTAAAGCATTTCAATGCTGCAGCCCAAGGTTTTTCTCCACTTGCAAACCCCAGGACGTTTTTATTGGAGCCACATTGCCAAGGTGAGGATCACCTCATTGTCAAAGGGTTTCCAAGGAGGCACTAAGGAAACCAAGAAACTTTTGTATACCCCAATTTCCTGCCAGTGAATGAGGGAAGTGTCCTTCGATCCTGCTGTGTAATAGAAATTGCACATCTCTAACAAACATGGAAAGCAAACAGCAAGTTGGACCATGGCAGTCATTTGGGAGAGGAAGCTCTACTGGAAACTCGATCACTAAACTCTAGTGGGATGGACAACTCCTCCTGGAAGTTTGTCTAGCATAAAAAAAACCAAACAAAAAAACCATTTAAACTTAGTTTAACAGCACAGCTTAACCATTGAATGACCAAATAAAAAATAAATACATTTATCACATCAGCTGCGACTAAGATTTGTTGTCTTATTTCAGGTTTACAGTCAGTTCTATAAATATACCAACCCTTGCGTGATAGGAGGCCAAAACAAGTGTTTTCTGTTGATTTGGCAAATGTTTCATGACAAATATTCCAGAGTTTAATTAATTTCCATTAATTACATATAAGGTTCAGAAGATTCTGAATTGCAGCCTTATTATCTAGTATTCTTAGAGAAGATTTATTAAGCACACTTAAGTGATGTTACATAGATACACATTTCTGAAAGAGCCCTACAAAACTTTTCCCAAATGAGGTCACCAATTCAGGCACCAACAGACAGCAGAAAGAAAAACAGGTATAATTATCCGACATAACGACACTGTCAACTATTCAGTTAAGTGCCCTATTCCAATCATCCCACTTCTGCCTTCTCAGGTCTGATGTGACCAATGCCAGCCCATGTTCTTAAACCTATGGTACTTCTAGACAACGTATGTAAATTTACAGTATACAATTTGGATTCACCATGCATGAATACTTTGTGTGTAACATTTAATAAGCTCAATCTACATCCAGAATAATTTACATGAAAGGACAATATTTATTTAAACAGAGCTCAATGGGTAACCATGGTATCTGAGTGCATCCAGAGGAAAAGGGGTCACTGTGAACTCCATCAGCGGCACTCCCACACTTTTACTGTTTGATCTACACTCCCAGTCACCACGTACGGGGCTGTCTTGTGGAAATCTGCCAGGAGACAAAAGCTCACATTACCAATGAACCCAGAACTTCAGCATTTCCTACTCTCACTCTATGGCACTGCTTTTTCAAAACAATTCTACCAGCTCAAAGGCTAAATTCCAAAGCTTCTGGCTGTACTTTTGTAGCCAAATTCTCTCATACTGTAATTTTGTAAAGCGTGAAAATCTACTTTCAATTCAGCTATAAAGGAGCTTTTACGGAAAAGAAATCAAGAAAGCTTACAAAACATCTCACACTGATAAAACCCTTCAATCCTACCAGGAGACAGAACTTCATGTATTTAATAAGAGGTGTCCAAGAAGGAGGAAACTTGACTTTTTCCTGTAGAGAGTACAGTTTATGAATCTACATTTAAAAATGTACAGTGTACTGTTCTTCAGGAGATCCCCCAATATTTTGCATATACAAATTAATTTGGGGCTGGCTCAGAGACAGGATGGGGAAGTCCAACCAAGAGGGGTCAGTCTCACTGTAGGAAGAGGGGTCAGCAAAGCCAGCTCTGAGGCAGCCCATTCTGGGGTTAAGGAGGCCCTGCTCTGGGTCTGATGTTGCACTGCTCCTCCTGAGCCATCTCAGGGGGAAGCTAAAGCCTGCATTTAATTAGCCCTGCCAGTTTGGTCAGGGAACCCCAGGAGACAGCTCCAGGCTCCTTGCTCCAAACTCACACAGCTTTGCCAAAGGAGCAATAGACTGCCAGAGGAACATAGAGAACAAAAACAATGCAGGAGACTCCAGAGCAAAGCCAGCCTTGCTGAACAAGGAGCGGTTGGTTTGTTCTGGCTTTGCCAGAGCAGGGGGGAACTAATGCCTACCAAGATCTGGTAGCACCAACCAGGAATGTCCAGGAATTCAAAGTAACTCTTTTCTGACTGTTGTGCACACCCTTCTTGTTTTCCTTTTGCTAGGCAAGCACTGACACTAGAGCACTTCCCAGATGCCTGCATGTCCTGGTGACAGGTTCACCAAAAACCCTGTCAGTTAACATCCTTAACCGTGTGCAACACTGGCAGCAGAAGTAGAAAAATCCAGCACACTCCACCTCTACAACTCACGTGGGTGGGGGGGTTTGACTAGAAACTGGAGTTAACTTCTATTTCATTTCTTCTACTCAGAGAGCACAAGGTGCCACCAGAGCCTGAAGGTGAATGCCAGCCTGGTGCTCAGCTGCAGCCGGTGAGAAAGTAGCAGCTCTGGCACGGAGAGCAATACGTACCCAAAGAGGTAACAAAGTGTTCGTGCGCGTTGAGGGTTTTCATGCATCGCTTGTTCTTGAAGTCCCAGACACGGAGAGTCTTGTCATCAGCACAGCTCAAAATAAACTTTCCCCCAGAATGGAACAGGACGCCACGTATCCAGTTATCATGGCCCACCTTGTGCACAAGGAGAGATCAGTGAGCAGGTGCAGGCTGTGAGCTGAGCATCCCACACCTCACACTATGGCACACTGAAGGACCCCTGCCTGGCCCCGCAAGGACAGCCCTGAGCTCCTGAAACCTGTCAGAACTCACAGCTTATCTCCAGTTTCTATTATTACACCTCTACCAGTTCTCCCAACAATGCAAGTCCTGTCCTTGAAGGCAAACAAACAGCAGTCCTCGTGATCTGCACCAATTCTGCTCTCCATCCCCAGCACCATCACCCAGTCCAGCAAGAATCTGACCTGGGAACAGCAGGCTATGGCCCAAGGGAAGTCCCACACGTGGGAACAACATGACATTTCACAGAAGACAAAATTCAGATCATTACCAGCATTTCTGTAAACCAACCAAGCTACTTATCACAGAACCTACGCCACAGTACTGCATCCACACTATGGTTGCAGAGATTCTCAGTAATTCTTAGCAACAACACAATCTGAACTATAGAAGCCATTAAAACTGTATTTCCAGCATTTGTATTATTATAACTCTGGCTTCTCTTGAAAATATGACATGCAAGATAATACATTCCATTAAAACTGGTTGTACACATGCAGCTATGACTGCCGGAAAAACACCAATGGACTTACAAGTGTCATAAGGCACATGCCAGTGCTAATGTCCCACATCTTAATGGTCTTGTCTCTGGATCCAGACAGCAGGAAAGGCCCAGGCTTGCCACTCTTCTTAGTCTACAGAAAATTATGGTTTAAGTTATGGTATACATAGGATGGAAGCGGGTAGAGGAGAAACGAAGCAGATTCCTTCCCAGTGATATTGCTGAGTACCAAAATCAGATCATACAACAGCTTACAGTGAGTAAACCCACACTGATAAACCTGGGTCACATGCACTGGTACTAATGCTAAGAGAATTAAACAATCTGTTACAAGAAATGGTTGTTTGTCCTGCTGATTCCACAAGCCAAGTAACGCTTTGAATAAACACTTGCCTTACTGCAAGACATCCTCTGCTAACAGTACACAGCTCAAGTGCCACATCTCAGGACAAACGAGGACGCAGCTCACACATACCTTGGTGTTCACATTCTTCATAAAAGGCAATGAAGCAGGGTTAGGAATTTCTGAAAACTTCCTGCTCTGAAGTGATTTCTGTGCGTGTCCATGCTCGGTGTGACCACCGGCCGAGCTCCCGTGTGGGCTGTGCCCGATCCCACCAGCAGGCGGCAGGGGAGGCACCACCGCACAGCCCACCCGGCCACAGGAAGGGACACGCGGAATTTCGTTTCAATTACTTATAATTGAAAGATTATAAGGATCTTTTAAGGATTCAAGTAAATTTTGACTGAAATAACCTGTAAAAGCCATCACTAGACAAGTCCCTGTGTTCAGTGTGGCTACTTTTCCTCTGGGGTGTCCATGCCCTTTGGAGGCAGAGAGCGAAACAACAATGCCGGGTGGGGGGGGGTTTGACTAGAAACTGGAGTTAATTTCTAGTTCCTTTCTCCCACACTTTAACATCCTTAGAATGAAATTTATTCTGGCGTTTAGCAAGCCTTTCTTGAGGCTCACTAGAAGAGATATCTGTGATCACACAAATTTGGATTTATTTTAGTTAAGGAATGCTTTCTCCCACCAGTAGCTGTACAGTAAAACACAGCAGTCGGTGCTTGACTCCAGCACAGTGAACAGTGCACCCAAGGCAGCTTCATTCTGCATTCCTGACTGGCTCCTTCCCCGCTCTACCTTCCAATTGCTAAGCACCCTTATAATCTTCACATTCTGCCAGAGAAGCTGCTTTACACATTTCTTTGCTACGATACAAGACCGTGGTCCCACTCTCACCCGTCCCTGAACAGCATCTCTTCGCAGTTCTGGTTTCACTAGAGCAAACGTAGGTCCTACTGATAAACAAAACAGCTGGATCCTGTGAAGCCAAGATGGGACTTAGCTGCACACCAAGATGCTTGGACAGAAGTACTCATACACCTGCTGTACCTGCCAGGCCCTTTGAGCCCAAAGCTCAGTCGCTGTCAGCGCTACACAGAGCACAGACAAAGATCTCCCCGTGCACGCTCATGTAACAGCCCAGGAACGTTACCTCAGATCCTGTAGCTTCTGATATGGTGGAGTAGGAGCTCTCGGGAGCCCAGGAAATGCACTCTACCACATGCTCATGCTCTCGGAGCTCGGCTTTGCATTCCTTTGTCGCTACCACCCACACGCGCACCGTCTGGTCGTTGGAACAGCTGGCAATCAAGGTGCCGTCCTGGTTGGGCCGCACCATGCGCACCCATTCTCTGTGCCCCGTGAAAGTCTTCACGCAGTAACTGTGCAAAAAACCACAGCGTGACTCCACCACCATCGCAATAACCCACTGCACATGCCTTGGAAATTTGAGGACACTTAACCTACTCTTAGTGGTTAAGATAAAATATTTTAGCGCACACATGTTCATCCTGGCAGGTGAGGGACCATGCCATGAACAGCTCGTGGAAAGGACACTGACCTGAGAAAGCAGTGACAGCTAAGAGCTAGCAAAAACTTGTTAAGGCAAAAAGCAGGAAAGCTGGGGGAAAATGAAGCTGACATGACTACTTGCATTAAATAGGTATTTTAAGAACAAGTAGAGATTTACAGGTCATTTAGGTATTAGAGACACAACTGATAAATTAAACCAGCAAGAAGACAAAAAAAAAACCAGGAGACACCTTGATCTGTGTCAAGAAAGGCAACAGATACTCCCTTTAAATTCATGGTTAACCAGTGAATTTATTTTCCTAATTGATCATGAGCTAGAGATCTACCCTCACAGCTTCCAGGAAGACAAAACCAGTTATTTTAATTACTCGGTATTAACATCTAAACCCCTCTGCCTAATGACTGAGGCAGAATCCTTCAGTGAATTACTCTAAAGGGCACAACATCATTTCTCAATTCAAATAGTGCCTGTTGACATTCAGATTCCTGTGTCCCATTTCTACACACAGTGGTCTCTGCTCGCTTTTGTTCTGGTGCCGTTTGCTCACAAGTGCACTTACCCTGTCTGGACTTCCCACATTTTGATAGTTTTATCCCTTGAGGCAGAAACTATATGATCTCCGTTGGGCATGATGGCTACCGAAGAAACGTTATGATCATGACCTAAAAACAAAATAAAACCTTTATTAAGTGGCACTGGCAGAGTTTTCACAGAGCACACAAGACTTGCTGGTTTTTTTATCTTGCTCAAGTAGCTACAGCAGCCCTGCATGTTTTATGGAATAATCTTTACACGTAAACTTGAGGTTTTATGAAATAATCATCCGTATTTTTAGAACCCACACAGTCCAGACACTGAGCACCCTTAAAGGTACTTTCTGTTTACTGGTGTATATCTATGGGTAGGTGTTTATTTAAGTCTCAAACATTCTCTATTCCTACTCGCCACTTCTGCAAGGTGATCCTAAAAGCAAGACAAAAAGCTTTTACATAAAGACTATAAAAAATATTTGCTGTCAATATTAGAATCTAACAGCTGTGGTTGCTGCACTTTCTCATTTTTCCTATGGCTTTCAAACCCAGGGCAAAGGGAACATTCCCATTCATGTGATCAAGCACACGCAGCCAAACCCTGCATGGAGCAGCCACAGCTCCTCTGGCACTGATTGCTCCCTTCCTGCAGCCCTGCATCAGGAACACAGAGGGCTGAAGGAAGAAATCCTTCTCTGACTTGAAGGCAGTTTTATTGCCTTGCAAGAATTTAATATTTAAAGCTAAAATCCCTGTAGCTGTCATTTTATTTCAGTATCATTATGGGATGCTTCCCACACCATCACGCGTAGTAGATTTGAGATGCTATTTCATTCCATAAACGCTACACGTATCCCCTATTTACAGAGCACTCAAAGCATCAAATTATCTCCCCCCTTTTTTTCTTTTGGAAAATACTCTGGTCTATAACCCCTTTCCCCATCAGCAGTTTTCCTAGATTAAACAAAAAAAAACCAAAAAACCTCTTCACTTTACAGACTGCTAAATCAATCTCTTTATACCTTACCATGCATAGTTCTGATGCACTCAAAGCCCTGGAAATCCCATAGCTTAATGGTCATATCAGCAGAACAGGAGGCCAAGAGTTTGCCAGTGTGGTCAAAGGAAATATCTTGCACAGAGTCTGTGTGCCCCTTCAGGGTTCGCTCAAAGTCTCCTGTCTCATAATCCCACACCTGACAAGTGAACAGACAACCTGTTAGCAGCAGCCCATTACTCTTTGTATTCTCCAGCCTCACATTTGCACTCTGCAGGCCAGTCTGGCACCTTGTTCAATAATTAATCAAGCAAGAGACAGCCCAAAAAAGCTTAACAGTAGAGAAAAATTAATTTCTTTTTATGTGATTTTGTTACCAGAACCAACCAGCAAATATTCTGCATACCACAGAGCAATACTCAGAATGCTTTGGGCTAAGGCTGATAATCCAACCCCTCTGAAGAGTTTGATACACACACATTCAGACATTCACAGATTACAGAATTGCTCAAGTTAAACAAACATTTGATGTTAATAACTGCAGGACAGCTTGCAGTCCTGTTCTCACATCCTAATTAAGTCAGTCTCCCATCATCTAACCACAAAGCTTTTAAAACTAAGCAGGCTCCTACAGATTTTATTGTGTCTCTCTCAAGCACAAAATTAGACAATTAATTTAAAATTATATTCTAAACAAAAAATAAAGCATCAAAAAACACCCAACAAAGAATCCACCATCCCAATAGATTGCAATCATTGGGAAGGCAATAGTAAAATAGAGCTACACAGCTATACTTCAAGAGTAAGAAAATTCATCCAGAGTATCCCTAAGAGAGGGAAAACAAAGCTGGCTGGGGCCCTCTATAACATCCAGAACACTTGGAGCTGTTGCTGCTCCAGCTGACCCTGTCTGTCTGCTGCAGAAACAGGTTAAAGGTCTCTAAATCACAGCTTCATTATTTTTAACTCAACCCAAAGGATAATAAAATACTCAGAGACATTAAATGGACCAGCATAAAACCAAAATCTGTAGATTACACAGGGCATCACATTGGAAAGATCTGTCCCTCAAAAGGCTGAAGCAGAACCAGGAAGAACAAACCTTCCACCAGTTCAACACATCCAGCCTGAAGCACTGATGTCACCTATTCCACAGCCAACTGTCTGGAGCACACACATACCTTTATTGTGGCATCCTCTGAAGCAGAGACCATAACACTGAAAACTGGATGGAAAATGACTCGAGTGACAGGACTCCTGTGCCCACTCAACGCATACTTCTCTGGAGGACGAGGAATCCACTCCTTAGGGTCTCGTTTCTGACCAAGAGGTCCACCTGATGTAAATTCTTCCTTAGCTTCATTCAGCTTCGATTCTAATTCCATTACCTAAGTATGAATTTTAAAGAGACCTTTCATTTCTGGTTTTATACAATATCTAATTCACCTTCTTGCATTAGTAACCCAAATAACAACTGACTCCTAAACTCACAGTAAAGCAAAGATTGCATGGACCAAAACTGATTACCAATATTCAGTAGCACTGGTTTAAAAAAAAAAAACTAAATTAATCATTTATAGTTTATTCTTCAATAATTTATCGTTAATTCTTAAGAATTTAATCATTAATCATTTATTCTTTTCAAATTCTCAAATATTGTCACAAGAAAAAAAAATCTCTACAAAATTCCCTTCACTCACACACTGTACAAATACATCTGAATTACTATTGTGCCCAACTACCAAAGAAGGTCGTGCTAACAAAAGGGAATGCTACTGCTGCAGGAATTCTGTGTCCTGTTGGAGCTAGCACACACATTAACCAACAACAGAAACACTGGAGGGCTAATAAATCCTCGCTGTATTAACCTGCACAAGGGATGGGACTTCATTGTTAAGACACTGATTTTAGGTTTTTTTGTTTGGTTTTTTTTTGCTTTTAATACACTCTTGAGCCATTGAAGCATGACTAAGAAGAGTTTTGTACTCTCCACTTGCAGCACAATCCACCACTGGAACGCACTGGAGCTAATGGCTCCTTCCCTCTAGGGCCATGGCCAAAGACAACGAGCAGCACTGATTTTCCCTCCGTTCTAACCCAGCCTGACCCTCTGCACACAGCAATTCCATCTCCTCACTCACCAATTGCCTCAAGGCACCTCCTGCCTCTCCAGCTTCAGGACTGCACATGCATGTTCAGTGCTGAATGCTTTCTGTGCTAACTTCTTATACGTGTATATCCAGCAGATCTTTACTTACCTTCTTTTGTAATCTTATAACAGATGTCCATTTTTTTTCCAGAAGTCCAGCATACTTCTTATCTAACTCTTCATTCTGAGGAGAAGCATTTAAAGGAAGAGGAAGAAAAGCAACACAGAAAAACAAATATCAGAGACACAGAAGCATAACTAAATGCTGCACTTCCTTTCCATTACAAAATTACAGTCTCATGCTAAAATAATCCTAAATTAGATGCAGATAACACAGTCACCAGAAAATAGCCATGCCATGGCTTATTCCACGGAAGATAAAAGCTCGGAGGACTAGCTACCTTGGTCAGAGACAGATGTTAATCTACTACTATAGGGGCACTTGTAAAAGCTGGAGTTATCTGCATGAATAATCCATACAAAAATTAAATCTCTTTGTAGAGATACACATCAATCCTTCCAATCTACTCAAATAATTTCAGCCTTTACCTTTTTTTTCCATTTTAGTATAGCCCACTCCAATTCAGATTTTCTTGCATAGAAGTCGTGAAACTTTTAGCAACTGCATTTTCTCTTTCCCTCAGGACCATCTAACCTATTTAGATTGCTTTCCTAAGCTTTGGGAAGAGGAAACTAAATTAGGTTGATAGATAAGGCAGATAGGGGAATGATACTAGAATTTTCCATTATAAGTACAGTGTTTCAATTTGTCATTTCTACTTATTTATTAAATACTAGTAGCAAATTGGAGAAATTAAGTCAAACGTCAACCAAACATTTTGGAAAAAGAACAATGCAAGATGTGTAATAAAGAAAAGGCAAGGATTTATCCAACACACAGAAGTTTATTACTCAGTCCAGCTGTAGCCATAGGAAATGCACACCTCCTATGCTAATAGGTAGCAAAGTTAAAAATTATACCAAATCATCTGTGACAAAGGCAAATCAACAGAATGAAGTTGAAAGAAATGACTGGTCTGAGTCATTGGCATCTGTATACAGTCTAAGCAAACAGAGCTGCTTACCAGAGCTGGTCACACAATCACAGACTGGGTTGGAAGTGACCCTGAATCTCATTTTGTTCCACATTCCTGCCATGGCGGGGGACACCTTCCACTAGACCAGGCTGCTCCAAGCCCCATCCAACCTGGCCTTACTGGATGATGAACTTCTGTGAACTGTTTCAGCCTGCCCTCCTACTACATGGTTACCCAAGAGACTCAACAACAGACTCAGGCAATGACTTAACTCCTGACCCAACTCAAATCTCAAAAGAATCTTCCAACATTGGCTCTGTATGATAAAGCAGAGGACAAAAGTAATCCAGTTTTGTCTTCCTGTTTCTTAAAGATTCCCAGTGAAGTCAGTCTCCAGAGTTGCACAGTCTCAGACCATTTCAAATCTGGTTATAAAACCATTTGCTCAGAAATGGTCGACTCACCCAACGATTATTTTACCCTTTTCTGGCAAGGCAATAAGCTGTGTGAGTTCATCACCTCCAGTTCTGAAACTCTCTGAGTTAACAGGTAGGTAATAGACACACAGGCTCAGAACAGATGCAAGTGCCATAAAACTGACAGACTTCTACATTAAAATATAGATGAAGAATCTTGTTTGAACTCACCACATCTAATTCAGCTTCCTTTTTAAAAACCGAATATGCCTCCTCATAGCCATTGGAACGGAGGTAATCTGCTATCGCTCGATTTCTACAAAACATTTTAAATACAATTTAAGGAGTCAAAGAAAGATTGTCATCACAACTTAGTGCATTCTGATCAGATCCTTGTCTACGTTCCAAAGTAAAAGAGAAAAAAATTGCCACACTTTACTCAAGATAAATGTAGAATTCACGGATTGCAGCTTATATTGCAATGTGCTTACTGCAAATTGAAGAATACAATTTTTATGCCATCAGTAACCTTGAAATTATATTTTCATCATTTCCCAATTCTAGTTTCAAATACCAGCAGCTCTATCAAAAATAAAGAGTAGAGAGATCCAAACCACAATACACAGTACTTAAAGGGCACGTGAACAGAACCACTCTAAAATCTATTTGAAAACAAATGCTAATAATTGAAGCTTAATGAAAATGCAACACAAACTTAAAAACAATGATTCCTTACAGTTCATCTCGTTGCCTTTGTGACAGCACCATCGTGGCTGAGATGTCAGGTTAACGTGATCGAGCAGTGGCTTCTCCTCAAGAGCTAAAGTCTTGGGAACCCAGGATACACAATTCAGTTTGCCACAGCTGCTTAAATCACAAGTAATTCTCCAGATGTGAAATCCAGTAGGAAATCCAGAGGCATTCAACACAGAAGATTCAATCCATCTACAAGGAGGAGAAAGAAACATCATTTGTTTCCTTGAAACAAACATTCCTCAGGCAGCTTTCTTAGATTTATCCAAACAGCACCTTTAGACCCCAGCTCTAGCCCAGCATGGGGCCCTTGCAGCTACAGTGCTACACAATTGTAGCACACAAATGACTTTTCCCACTCCAGAACCACCACCTGAGGAAGTTCCAAAGAACCACGGACTAAGAGACAATACTTGTTTTCTTTTCAGTCATGTGTTAATGTAGTTTACCTGTATCTAATATTTCATCTTGCCCACGTTTAGGTCACAGCAAATTTTTAAACAGTTCTTCAATGTTACCAGAGTGGCACCATTACCACGGGGAGAGCCACAGGCCCGTTACTGCAGCTGGGCTCAAGCAACGGTGCGGTCACAACACCTCTGGCAACGCCAGCCAATTCGGGATACGGCTGAAACCCGACACGCTTGAGATAGTTCAAGGCAGTCGAGCTGTGCCTTTGCAAAACACACACTCGTTAGTATCCTTTGATTCAGAAACACGAACGGCAGCATTCTCAGTGCACAACCTACTTCAACCCGGCAGCTTTAACCTCTGCCACAGTGACATCACCAAACCCACGCTGGCAGTGCTGCCTCTGCCTTCTGCACTGCAGGGACCTTGTGAGCACCATGACCATGGGAAGTGCTGAAATGGCACTTCTTGCACACCTGGCAGGTTCTGTACAGAACTTATCATCCACTCAAGCTGCTCAGCAAGTCTGATCGACCAACCAGCTTTCAGCACCGAGATAAACTGAGGCAACACACAGAGGCTCAGAGACAGCAGGTGGGTTTGTAAACTTTCTTGTGACGCTTGAGGATGTGCACGCTCCCGCTCCCTCACCTCTGCCCCTCCCTAGACACACAGGTACGCCGAGTTCAGTATCACAGCTCAGTAACAATTTTAGTAAGGAGCCACTTTTAAACAATAGTCTGCTATGAAAAAAGTCAAGAAAATATTAAGCTTGTATCATTAATGGTTACTTATTCATCACAGGGGATCAGAGGCTTCTTTCTAAACCTATCTAGGCCCTGCTGTCTGCTTCAAAATGAGCTTAAGTTGCAAGTTGCTTGTATTCCACCCTGCTGGTGGATCTTCCACGTCAAATGCTGCACACCATAATACTGCCCTACAAGCCAGTTAGGACAGGAACGCTCTGAACAGGCAATACCTTATTTAATTAGTCTAACCTCTTCCCCAATACCTATTTCAGAAACAATTCAGCTGAAAACTAACAGCACAGGCTGCATCCTTTCAGAGAACAGAAGCAAGCATTTCACTTACTCTTCTCAATACCTAATTCATGCCAGGTAAAGAGAAAGCTGGGTTTCAAGAGATGTCCCGTGCTCAGCCCACAGTCAGAGTATCACATGCAAATCGATGGAAATTGAGTTAATATCAAAAATAACGTCCTGCAGTGCTGAGAGGCGCCCTGCAGAGGGCGGAGCCGCGGGACAGCCGGTGCTGAGCCAGGCTCGGGCACGGGCAGGGGCAGCGGAACGGGACCGGGCACTTCCGAACACACGGCAGCACTGCTGCAAGCGCCCGGCAGCACAACGCAACGGCACGAACGTCCAACATCTGCAACTGCCAGGGTGAAAACCTGAAGGTCGGGTTTGTATTCTGAACCGCCACTAGCAGNTGAGAGGCGCCCTGCAGAGGGCGGAGCCGCGGGACAGCCGGTGCTGAGCCAGGCTCGGGCACGGGCAGGGGCAGCGGAACGGGACCGGGCACTTCCGAACACACGGCAGCACTGCTGCAAGCGCCCGGCAGCACAACGCAACGGCACGAACGTCCAACATCTGCCTCTGCAACTGCCAGGGTGAAAACCTGAAGGTCGGGTTTGTATTCTGAACCGCCACTAGCAGTGAATGCCTAGTAAATCCAGCGCCAGCGTACTGACTCCAGTAAAAATTCCAATATCGCATCAATTTTGTTACGGCATCTGGGAGATGCAATTATAGCACTCGTCTAAAAGTAAAAGCAACTGTGCTTGAAAGGCCATCCTTCACACGTCACCTATTTAGAAATGCATTTTCCCTGTCAAATGTAAAGTAACCCCAAACTTCTCCCATATCCACCTCTCAACACCTGGGCTGCTCCAAAGCCTAACTCTGAATTGTTAGTGAGAAACAGATCCTAGTACTAGATAAATTCCAACAGCTACAGGGCAAAGCAGCTACTCCTGCTATTAGCAAATTACAGCTGAGCCAAAGCCACCAACCAACTGATCTACAGTATCTCGCTCCTTCAGAAAGGGTCTGTTCCAAGCACCCTGCACAGCATTCCTGATTTTTTAACTACAAAGCCACCTAAATAGAAGGCAAAGTATTTTTAGGGCTGCCTCCTTCATAGACAAAAACAGAACAAAACAAAAACAAAGCCCACCACAAACAAACAAAAACCAAACCAACCAAACAAAAAACCCCCATACAAATAACCCACTCAAGCAAAAATGTCCAAACCCAAAATGCCCAAAAGGACCAACATTAATTATACACCTGTGCCACAATGTGCACTGCCTTTTTTTTAGCTGGAGCAGACTTAGTGACATACAGGCTTCAGCAAAGCAAGACTAACCAGTCCTCCTCCATCACCTATCAGTCACCACCATGTTACCCGCAAACCACTCAGCCATGAGAGGCAGCCAGGGCTCTGGGGGAACCCCGGGGAACAAAAACAACCCACAAAGAACCGCCACCTGTTCATTACATCTTGCCTGAAACTGGTCAGTTTGTATCAGCATCTTACTGTGACTAAGGCAGCGTCAAGACAGAGTTAGATCTTCTTTTGAAAGCAAAGGTGTCTTTTAAAATTGGGAGCTGGCAGAACGTCTGTCACTAGCACAGGTGCAATGGTCACCTCTCACTCCTCCTGGCAGCACAGGACCTACACGGTTTTCTAGAACAACACAAACCATTCGTTACCTAACATAACATACTCCTCAGCTCCACTAACAGCAGCAGATACTCAGCAGGCAACTTGCACCTCATCCCAAGTGCCCACCTTTCCACTCAGCTACAGATCAGCTTTTATACTTAGGACTGGCAGAAATGTCAGAGCAGTAAGCATAGATCTCCTTCAGTCCTTCAGTGC
This sequence comes from Ifrita kowaldi, assembly GCA_013398055.1. Taxonomy (NCBI): domain Eukaryota; kingdom Metazoa; phylum Chordata; class Aves; order Passeriformes; family Cinclosomatidae; genus Ifrita; species Ifrita kowaldi. The sequence goes on from VZRS01006213.1 coordinate 52,154, forward strand.
TGCAGGACTAGAGAGTGCCACACTAAAGCACAATCTTTAAAAAGAAATTATTTTAAGAGACAGCCAAGAATCATCACAGGCCAGAATTTTTCCCTACACAAGCTTCTGAAACACAGAGAATTATTGATGAAGAGCAACAAACTGAGCAGAAATACCTGAAAAGCAGAAGAATCCCCTCCTGTAAGGGAAGGTGGAAATAGCACAGTGCAGGTTCCTCTCATTTGAAAAAAAATAAATGGGACCCTCTGTCTCTTCACATCTGACCATCACCCCCCTTCTTCCTAAACCAGGGTTCAGAGATTCCTGAGCTTCACCACAGCAGGCTGTCGCTGCAGCCAGCTGCCCTGGCCACAAGCCTGCCCCGCTGCACTAAGGACACGCTCACTGCCACTGCAGCGGCTCTGAGGCCCCGACCGTGCCCAGCCGGTGCCACCCGGGGAGCACACGCCCTGTGCGAGCAGGGCACCCAGCCAGCCCCACGCCACGCTGGCACCGGGCACCACCGACCTGGCACTGACAGCAACACCCTCTTCCCCAGGGCGACTAAGAGGATTCAACAGACAGCTGCTGCTTCCTGGCTTCAAACACTGGGTTCTTCCACTGATGGCTATCAGTGTGGTACAAGTGCTTCCTAGATTACTGGAAAACTTCACAATAACTTAATGAGAGACCTGCATATGATTCATAAATGCACCAACAGCAAAATGAAACAAGTTCAGCTCCATTTGTTAGCTGAGACAGCTCTACAGGAGGTATCCAAGCACAATAGCTACATTCTCAGTCACAGCAGTGAGGTAGGGGAAAAAATAATCACTTTCAGGCAAGAGATTCCCCTCAGTTCATTATATGTCATGCCAATAAATGACACACCTTGGCTTGTATGTATTTCTATGACTGTGTTCATACTTGCTTCAGGAAACACTTAAGTATCTTCCATAAGTATTCTTCAAATAAGACTGAGTAACATATTATGGAATCAAATTAATTAAACAGCATTTTAGTCTCAACCTGCCAAAAATACTTGTTCATTTACCAGAACTAGCATCAAGCAAGAGCAAAGTTACCAGAATCAAAATTCCTAAAAGTGCCCATTCTGTACACACAAAAAATCAAATCTGGTCTGTAAATTTCTTCAGAGTTCATTATTATTTTGTTTAGCAGGGTATACTAGATGCTAAACAGTACTAAACAGTACTAAAATTCGGGTTATATATCTAAGCCCTTCCAAATCCACATTTTCATAAACGTATCCTGAGGTACCAAACTCCACCATCACAACAAACCAAGCCCCTCCAAGTTCATGGTGAACCAGTGTTCCTGACAGACATATGCAGGTCCTAACCACAGTTTTAAGGTCACCTCAATAAAGCTGCAGAGTAACGTGAAGCTGTATTACATTATAAGGCCTTTATAACCACCAAAAGTTCAATTTCCCAGACTTCTCATGGCCTGAGTTACTTAGATTACTTAAACCAGGGTTCCTTTCACCAAGAGAATCCTCATCAGCACCACAGTGTCTTGTCTCACCACAAGAATTCCTGGCTCTTCATCATTCTGGTAATTTCAGTCCTCAAACTTACAGAAACATTTGTTTACCAGCTACTAAAAAAAGCTGCCACTCAGCCTTATTATGTTCTTAAGCACTTTTCCTAACTCCCGTAATTCCCACAGGCACATTTGTCCCTCATGTATTTCATGATTTTTCTCCTCCCTTTTTAATTTTAGTTGAGTTAAATCAAGAAAATCAGCTTCAACTTAACTTGGTTCACAACTCTGGCAGCAGCAGTGAACTGTTCCATACACCAGCACCACCACGCCGGGTTCACTCTGCTGCTGCTGTCCAGCAACCTCATCTGGTAGTGCATATCCCAAATATATGTTCATGGCTCCTCCAGGAACTTAACAGTAAATTAATTCAATTTCTGCAGTTTTTATGACCATTGCTCAGGCTCCATAAACAGTCTTCCCCACAAAAACACAAGCTATGTACACTAAACATGTAACTGTAGCTCATTACATTAAAAATTAGGAGATACATGGCATCAATTACAGAGCTAAAGCATCAGCAGATACAGAACAGACCAGCAGAGTGCAGCTCTGAAAGCTCAACAAAGCTTTAGCTCAGCACTGATGTGCTTTAGGAATTGTACATTTTTGGTTTCTTTTTCAGAATCCTAATACTTTAATTAACTCAGCTACAAGACCACTTTGTCCATAAGTATTATTATGACAACATTTTTAATAATATTCTACAACAACATTTATTGAAGGAAACAAAATTTGAGGTCACATTCTCAGATTGCCAGCTCAGGCACACCTAGTACAAAGCACTTGGTGTTAAAAAGGCACATGAGCCATCATCAACATCAGGGACACAAAACTGAGTTCACATTGTGAAATCAATTAAGAGTTTTCCATTACTCACATTTAGGTTCAAATTTAAATCTTAATTTATAGTATAAAATTTCAATAACCTGTATAAAATGTAAAACATTCTGGAGTGTCCAGCTACATGCTACCAACTTTCAAGTGGTTTCTCTAACACATTCTATCATTCTTAAAATGTTTTTTTACCTCAAAGAAAACTCCTGGAGTTTACTTCTAAATTGTTAATACACCCAAAATCCTACTTCAGTTAGCTGTGTCTCTTCAGCTAATTTTACAACCCCAGTGAAAAGGCCAGTCACTTATGAAAACCAAAGGCCACCAAAAAGAGTAACTGAATTGATATAATCAGAATTAAATTTCACAATTCTTTAACGCTGAAAGGATCCATTTGAGCATTCGTAAAAGCGAAACTCTTGTTGCATTGTCTCTTGCTACATGGCTGGCACAGGAGATCCTTGCAAGGTTCTTCGACAGTGTATCCTGTTTCACAATATTAACAAGGGGACCTGAAGTGGTTATTTGGGAGTATTCCCAGGCAATTAGAGCTACAGTCCTTATGGAAGAACTAGACTGCATGAATTGTTCTCTTACACCTCTGGATTATGTTGCTAAATTCTACCAAGTACATAAGAACACTTCCTTTTAATTTAAACTAATTTTTAATGGGCCTGATTTCGTTTTAAAGCCCATAAGCAAAAAGCTGCTTTATTAGACTCAAGCCATAGAATAGGACAACTCTTTCCACAAATGTACTCAAAACCAGATTCCATAGAAGTGAAGTAATATCCATGTTTCCTGGGCATAACTATTAGGACCTGAAGAGGGATATGTCTCTATCTGTTGATAGGAAAGAAAAACAGTAACAAGTGAAGTAATCCAGTTCCTCTCCTGCCTCCATCTTGCCCCCTGTTATTGCAGGAAAGTTCATCCACAGTAGAATCACCCAGGCACAGCCATGCAGCTGCTCTTAGTGCAGCAAACAGATCTTATCCTAGAAAATGTTGGAATCCATCACCTGCTAAGCCGGCAGGGATGAGTCGGAGAATTTGAGAAAGCTACTCATTTATGAGCTGGGTTAATCTTTTTTTTTTTCCACTTTTCAGCCTACATCAGTAAAACTGGCTGAGGGATTATGATGAAGTGAGCTCCAACAACTATCTGATTTGGGAAAAACAAAACAAGAACCAAATCTGATCTGAATTACAACTCTGAGCCTTATTTTTAATTCATATGTTTAGTAAGCCTGTTATTCTGCAATTAAGGGAAGTCTCAAAATGCCCGTAGGTCAACACTTTGCTTGATACATCAATGTAGTATCCACAGAGTACAGCATTCTGTGCAGTGTTTGTAATAATTCACAAAAAGCATTTTCTGTTTCAGTTCAGTTACAGGTTTATCAAAGGAAATATATTTTTAACATGAAAAAAGTGAAAAGTTTTATGCCTGTTTTCTTCCCCAGTTCATCTACTTGCACAGCTTTTGCTAAAAACCTGATACAGTAGTTTAGCTCTGAAAATAATTCAACAGCAAGTCCATGGGGAACTAGAAAGCAATCTGTAGCAGATCAGATATAATGCCCATGTTCCAAAGACTTGGAATGCAGGTTGCAATTACATCTGAAAAATAAAGCTAAGGAATGTCATCAAGATGCTATAAAACAAGAGCAAGTTGGCTGCTCCACGCAGCATGCTGCCTAAAGAAACGCCTGTGCATTTTGAAATCAACTCCTATGCCCTTCTGCTTTCCCATATTATTTCAAGCTAAGTTTTTAACACATCACTGGCAGTCACTACCCACCTTTAGACTGTAAAACAACAAAACACATTTTTGGCCTCGTTACCTTCCCAGGCACCACCGCTAAATGACTTTGAGGAATCTGGACTAAATTTGCTTGGAAAATATTTTTTTTTAAAAGAAGACTTTAAATTAATTCAATCTTGACATTTTTTCTCCATGTATCACTTCAGTTTTGCAATTCTGATAGAGGCATGATACAAGTAATTCTCAGGAGAAACATCTTGAGCAGTGTCACATCATCTCATTTTAGAGCCTTTGAGCTTCCTCCAGGTCAGAGCTCCAGCCTGAGGTCTGTGTGTAGGCTTTGGGGGAAAACATCCTTCTTCTAACCTGCCTGTTCAGTTCTATGTGAAAATGCAGGTAAATTTAGCTACCAATAAATGAACAGCCTGGAAAAATTCAGGCTGCAGTAGAAAACAAAGCTTTAACATGTGTGAAAAGGTTTTTGACATGGCACTCTCCACATTGCTCTCAGTGTGCTGTGACAGTGGTAGCACAGCAAGTAGGGGTAGGGTTATGGGGCTCGGTATTACACGCTGCTACTCAACACTTGCTCAGAGCAAAGCACATCAGGGCCACCTGGATGACTTCAGCAGGATATTTTTCAGTATCATTACTGCGAGGTCAAACAACACATACATATTTTGGGATAGCAATTCTAGACCACCAAGAGAAGAGTGCTGCACTCAGATGTGTCTGTCAGCAGGCATGCACTGGATTTGAACTTTGTCGTTCTCAGTTGTTCATCCCATACTTCTCTGGCTTGAAAAATTAAGTAACAGATTTATAACTGTAAAGGAGGTCACAGGACTATATCCAAATTTAAATAATTCAATCATTAAACTGCCTGTTATACTGGAAATGTGATATTAACAAAAACGACTGTGAATTGATTAAATTTGTATAGAAAAATATCTGGAAGGAAACTTAAAAGGAACACCTATGTTAATACTTTAGAAACAGGAGAAGGTGCAAACCACAAAGAAATCTAAACAAGAACTTAAGACAGACTCTCCGCTCTTCAGTCATGAGAACACTGTTGGTCCTTTAGCCATTTTCAAAGCTCCTTGGCCAAAAATGGCTTCACTTGCCCAGAGTGGGAGGGGAAAAAAAACCCAAAAACAAAAAGCTCATCAAAATTGTCATCTACAACATCATCTTCTACTACAGGGAACAGTGTGTTCAACCTCTGATGACACTAGTACCAAAAATAATGAAATGAGGGTTCTCGTAAAAGGTGTCTCATCTTTCTTATCACCCACCTTCACCTACTACAATCCTGCCTCTAAAACAGAGCTGAAGGTGAAAGAACCAGAAACTTCTACCATTACTGATTTAAAAGACACCATCTGTTTAAAATACATACACACACTCATTAATGATACCATCCTCTTAATAGATTGCAAGGATATGGGCATTTAAACAAACCAAGTTGTTTATGCAATCTCTTTGTTTACCACAAAAAGCAGGTGAATCCAGCACAAGACAAGCTGCCAATGTTGTTTCTTTATGGAAGAAACAGTCATTTATCTGCAACAAACAGCCTAGATGCTTCCAGCTGATTTTCCTCTAGTCTTAAAGAAGGATAAACTTAACACCTTTGCTTTAGCATTAAGCAGAAAAACAAGACAGAGGCAATCTCGGGGCGAGGTGAGGAGGGGAGGAACACTTGTCACATTAAACCAAAAGAACTTAAGGTTTGTGGAGCACAACGGGAACAATTAACATGGATACAAGAGGCAAGGTATAAATAATCTCAGTCACGAATGCCCTTGTGCTACCCCAGATGCAAACCAGTACAGCACCACGCCACAGAGCCTGTCACCTACCTCACAAGAGGTGTGACAGCTGAGTCATCAACCAGCCCCAGAACAAGAGGTGCCTCTGAACAGCCTTCGACCAACTCCCTCAGCAGGGACCTACTTAACAACGGATCCAAGGAAATTACAGGACAGACACTGCTGTGGCACCACCTACAAACCTCAACCATGGATGGTCCCATCTCTGGAAACACCTTCTCGAGGCTGCAGCAAGTAGATACTAGTTAAAAATATCAGATAAGTCTTCCAGAAGCAACACAATCACAACCACAAAGATGTATTTATTACATTCATTTAATTACAATCCTTATCCAAAGTCCACAAGCAGTCAAGCCAAGCTGCAGGGCTCACTCAGAAGCAGTACCATTAAGAAGGAAATGGTGAAAATAATTCCAAATGTATTAACTAGCAGGTACTTTGAATTAATAATGCTGATTTTTTTACATAGTTATACATGCATCAGTGCTCTTGGTATCGGTCAGTGTGACAATGCTGTGCACAGCATTAATTTTGAAAGGAATGCATGTTTACAGTCCCAAGGAAATGGACTTCAGCATACACTTACTTCGTAAGTAACATTTTTCTTCGAAATTTCCTGACAGTACATGCCAGCAGGAAGCGAAATGATAGGTGGCTTCCAAGACAGTGAACTAAAAGCAAGAGAGCCTAAGTCACACCTACCTAATCCCTTAAGGAGAGAGCAGGAGGTTTAAAAAAAAGAAAACAGAATGAGCTTTTAAACATTATGAATGAGACAAACATTGCCTCATCCAGGTCCTGCCTCCACTGAGAGGAAAAGGCCCTTCTTTTAAACAACAGGGATAAGATACAGGTTAGCAATACACATCTGTTGGGCTAACCCACAGCAGCTGGCATCTCCAGGGTAAAACTGGAACTCTATTCTTCATCAGACAAAATCCTGGTTATCGCCAATGTTTCTAATATGTACTGTCCATCAGTCGGGCTTAGAACATGGTAGGAATGAAGAAAAGTTTTGTTCTAAAATAACTGTAATACATGAAAACCAGACATTTAACCCAACCTCGGCTCAGGACCCCACCATTAAGCTGACATGACAGAGCTACAGCTCCCACCACACCTCTGCACCCCAATGGTGGCACAATCCTGCCCACAGAGCATGGCCATTCACGCTCCCCTAGCACGGACAGCTTTCGGAGCAAGAATTCTGAGGAAACAGCTCTATGTACTTGAAAACTAAATTTTAACAAGTCAGGATTGTATCTTAGTGTAAACACCTATTTTTAAAAATTTGAAGTGTAGCCTACTCTGTCAGGCAGATCAAAAGACAGAGCAACATCACCCATGAATAAAACCCTCAAAAGCCACATTAGGAGTCCCATTTCCCTTGTGTCAGGCAATGAAGTAGCTCCTGAGAAAGCCCCTGAACCCAGACAAGGCTTCATCAGTGCAATACATTTTTAGTAGTCGGGTTGTCCTGCCAGTGATACTTAAGCTCTTATACAAGGCAGAAAGAGGAGGCACTTGTAACGTCACTGACAGATCTGCAAGTACAGACAGTGCATAACTTAATACTTCCCCACAACAAACCTCACAGGAGAGTCCCAGAACCATTCTATCAACACACATGGCTCTGATCCTTGGGAAAGATCTTCAGTCGCCATCACAAATTACATGTTACAGGCTGGAAACTCCCCCGCACCCCATAGGAAATCTAAAATTATTACCTATTAATAATAATTACTGATTTCTATTGTCCTCTTGAATTCCTGAATTTAGGCCTACACAGTTCTTATTTTCAGCCTGACAAGTATTTCAGTGCCCACTTCATGGACACTTCAGCTGCTCTCCCAGTCTTTGCCTTTAGTTTAGAAAATGGGCCTGAAGCTCACCAAAGCAGGAGAGAGCTGACCTAAACCGAACTATTCCAATGTCACTCTCCTTCTTACTATGGTAACTCCAACCCCTCTAGTGCAGGAATATAGGGCAGCTACAGACGGTTGTAAAAAAACTTACAAACATATGCAGTCTGTACCTGAGCTACCCTGAGGCAGACGGGTCCAGGTATTGTTTGCCCAGAATATTCCACCAGAGGTACAAACACATTATAATTAATGATGGACATTGGCTGTAGAGCTCTGCATGGAAGATAAGGTTGGAATGCTGGACAAGGCAGTCAGCAGATGTTGATTCTGGAGCTGTCCCATCCATAGCAAGTTGGATAGACAGCAAGTTGAGAGCAAAGACACAACTTGAGTCCCCAGGCTGGGAGGAGCACAGGAGCCAGGACAGGCACAGGAATCAGCAGGACAGGCAAGACAGAGCTCATGTGCAGCCAGAATGGAACTATTGATGTCTTTTGCTTCTGTAGAACCCAAATGAACAAGTTACTCCGGTAGAAAAAGTGACTGCCATCATTTCAACGGCAAAAATCAACCAAAGCTGTTAAGATGGCAAGTGTTTTACTGGGTTCTTCATCGGCCTCAGCCTGGATATGCTTTAGACTCAGGTATTTAGCTCATGCAGCCACTGAATCCTGGAAGATCTACTCCAACTGAATGAACTAGAAATAATGCAGAAGCCACTGCCCCTTATTTTAATTTTGGGCATACTAAGAGAAACCGTGTGTGCCCATCTCCCGTCACAAACTGCACTCCAGAACTGAGACCCCCATGAAAAAGCAAAACGTCAGTCTGCTTCAGAATCATCCGTGTTCAATGCTGTACTTGCTCCAATCAACACTGAAATCAGATGGGAATGCCATGAGGCACATGTGGAACAGGAGAGCACTTCCACCAGCAGTCCTTCCTAGGTGCTTCCTCCAATCCCTATTGTATTCCCCAAATCCTTTGTTCTAACGCCTTTCCTACACAACTTTAAGCAGAAGTACCCAAGGGGGACAGCAATGCTCTTACAGAGCTACAGTGCTCAAAAGGGCTTCCAAAATCCTGAGATGTTATTTTACAAGAACTCGGCACACGACGAAGGGCAATGCAATCTAGTCTGTACAGTGACAGCAGTCACTCCACTGTGGTCACCAGAGAAACCAGGGATTGTCTTTTCCTGTGTGCCCACCCATAATCCGGTCTAACCAAGAAGTTCCATGAACAAATAACAGCATGAAGCCACAATACAGAGGCTTCTCTAGATTCCAGAGAATCTTGTGTGTAAAACACCAGTACAAAAATTGTAATTCTCATCTAAAGTGTAAATAAAATCAATTCAACAAGTGAATATCTAAGTGGATAAATTGAAGCGGTTATCAGACAAAAAAAATCCGGCTTTGCAACAGTGACTGGTCACTTCTCACTGCCAGACAAATCAAAATCCATCCTGCAGAAAAACCAGCCTCAGAACAGAATGTGAGATTTGTTTCATTTCCGAAGCTTCCTGCACCATTAGATTCTTCCCTAAAGAAGAGACTTCATTGTTACGCCAATTAGTATTCCTCCACCCCGGCAAAGGGAGAAAAAAAAGCTCTGAAAGGGTAATCGAGCCATTTCGCAGCTTTGCCTCCTTACTCCACCCAGTCTCTTCCCTGCTCAATGGCTGCTCACAGCATCCACAAACATGGGAACAGCAACAGAAACACACAAAAACGAGATGCCCGAGAACAAGCCGGATATTTGCAATGCATCTCACAGTTTAAAAATATTTTCTTTGTTTAGTTCCCCAACATAATTTTCCTCTTTAACAAAACCACTCTAAGGGCAAATAACATTCTGACAGCAGACCCTCCCTCTCCCGAAAACCAGCCAAATGCTGCACAATCATTTACAAAATGATCATCACTGAACGGAGGTTCTTTAACCACCACCTCCTAATGCCATGAACAATACTGTCACAGGAACATACACTTAAAAGAATCACCACAAAAATACATAATTTAGTCAGGTCAATATGCCCAAACATTTAATTATATTAAAATAATGTTTATTAAAGATTTTTAATACGGCTTAGATTAACCTTCCCCCATCCCTAGTAGGTAATTCATTATGAAAGGACTTGACCTGCACCAACCAAGCCCACTACTGCAGCACTATAGGCAAGGAAATGGTTCGAGTGATACCATGGCAAAGAAAGGGAAGGTGTCACATTATTACTGGTATTAAAGGTCAAGTTTAATTGCATCCACCTTAAACAAAAAAAAAAAACAAAAAAAAAAAAAATCTCACGCCCACAGAACTGAACAAACCCCAAACTTTTCAAGGGAGGCACCACTCCCACCCCCCAACTTCCATCAAAAGCCCTGCCTGCATATAACCTCCTGCTGAAACAAAACCTCGGGAGCAGCAATTAATACAGGATTTCAGCAAACTCCATTGCTATTATAAGGTTTTCAGGGGAAGCCTGTGCACCTGCAGCCATCCAGGCAGTGATATGACCCCCAGAAGGAGAGATTAGACCTCCCTCCCCCGTTTTACTGCAGCTGGTTCTGAAGGTCTGAGCCACCTCCTATCGCTGCTGCCCTGCTGAGCACTGCAGGAAAACTGGGGATGCGAGACAAATTCTGAAACAACACCTACTCCTTTCCCTGGATTATTAATTCTCGTCTTGTTTTCGGTGCCGCGGCCGCGCTGGCGATTTGGGCCATCGCCCGACGCCCGGCCCTGCCCGGGGAGAGGGTGACAGGGGGAAACCCCCGGCAGGAACCGGGGAGGGATGCTCGGCGTCCCCTCCGCGCACACACCGGGCCCACCGCCCCTGAAGGCTTTTTTATCGCTATTAACCCTGGCCCATCACCTCCTCCCGGTATTTGCTAAGTCACGGACGGAGCGGC
>VZRS01006213.1:62937-99344 GCA_013398055.1 Ifrita kowaldi
GGCGCGGGGACACCGGGAGCACCGGGAATAACGGGAGCATCGGGAATAACGGGGGCTGCCCGGGAACACACCGGGAATAACGGGGGCACCGGGAATAACGGGGGCTGCCCGGGAACACACCGGGAATAACGGGGGCACCGGGAATAACGGGGGCTGCCCGGGAACACGCCGGGAGCACCGGGCACGTGCCGCGAAGATCAGGCCCACCGGGACAACACCGGGCACAGCAGCAGTGACAGCGGGCACGCCGGTACCGGGCACGCCAGGTGTCACCGAGCACCGGGAAGACGAGGCACAGCGGGTACACCCACATGGATCCCGGCCTCCCTCAGGCACCGGGCGCTGTGGTGCCTTCCGAGTGTCCCGTCCTAGGAATCCCCTCCCGGGACAGCTCTGTGCTGTTGAGTGACCTTGTCCCGCAGATCTGGAGTCACCAGAGCTGAGAGAAACATTCAGACCTTTTGTGTCCGTCACCTCCGTGTGACGGGAGCTCCCTGTGCATCTCCCGGTGCGCCTTCACAGAGTCAGTACAGAAACAGTCGCACTTTGCACTGGGAACTGAATGTTTGCATAGTTAAATCTCAAAACGTCCTTTGTTTAATATCTCAGAATGGTAGTTCCTGGTGGTAAACTGAGGCACAGAGCCCTGCTGCTTTAACCCATGTGCTCACAAAAGGTGGCACAGGAGAGTCCTGGAGAGTCTTGGCACTGCCTCTCTCAGCTCCTGTTTGACCAACACAGCCAAGCAACTCTGTCCAGCAGAGTTCTCCCATCAGTTTGTTGGTTTGAACCCCTGTGATCTCCAGTGGTCGCAGTGTCAGGGACAGCAGCGCTTGCCCAGGAGCTCTGCACAGCCCATCATGGTGAGCACTACAGTTGAACTGATAGAGGCCACGGGCAGGGAACCGGCTGCTGGCCAGGAATCCCAGAGCCCCGCAGCCCCAGGGACAGTGACCACAGCGACCACAGCCACCTCCAGAGCAGGCAGCACGGCAGCAATGCAGCGAGACTGGGGCCACGCAGCTGGAAATGCTGACCCGAGGGAAGAGGTAATTCCCCGTGGAAAATTATCTAGATAGCAAAAAAATGGAAAAAAATCTTCAAGGGACACTGAAAATTTTATAATGAAAAGCTGTACAGCCTTGTCTGTTACACCTGGGAGTAGCAGTGAAGATTACTAATGTAACAGTTACGTAATGGACCTCTGTGTTTGTACCCGGGGCACCTGAGGGTGCTGGTGTCAGTGTTGCCTGTGCTGGGCCCTGGGCCCTCGCTTGCTCTTGTCTATTTTATACAGCAATGGACAAGACAGGGCTGTGCAAACGCCGTACACCACACAGGCACTTGTCAGGGTTATTTCACAGACAGCATAAGAAACACAGGGGACTGAAATTTGGAGGAAGGCTTTCAAATAGTTGCCCAAATTACCTTGGCTTTACTTCCACCTGCTTGCAAAGCAGGCAAAACTGCTTTGACAGCCTCAAAATTCTAATATTTCAAGTATTTTGGGTGCGTATTCAAGAGATAATTAGCATCTACCCAAGAAATCTGGTTCTCAGGGATTAATGAATTTTGCAAAGATTTTTAGGACACCAGTATTTTATTCTCCTTTTACAGCTGGCCTTCCTTGTAATATCATTGCTTGATACTAGAATGGAAATGAAGTCCCAGCTGCTGGCACGGCTGAACCATGAGGAGTCTCAGAGCCCGTTTTTCTTGACCATTTCCTTGATGGCCACCATGTACCTCGATAATAGCAAACACAGACCCTGCGCCTCAGTGGGGACAGGCAGATCCGAATTACACAGCTCCTTCTGATCTCAACTTCAGTTTTTTCTTCAGAATATTCCTAAAGGCAGTGTTTGCAGCTTGCACAGCTCTGCTGCAGTGTGAGCCAGGCTTCTTCAGGGGAGTTTTTGCCATCTGGGGTGGCACACACAGCAGCAGCTACTACAGCCGAGATTATGATTCCAAACGTTCCATCAGCCCTTGCCACACGCTTCCTGCTAAACACGGAAACTGGATTCATTGATAATTCATATGTTGCCTCTGAATGAAAGTTGTCATTAATATTCTACGCGTGTACATATTTGTGTAGCAAAGCACCTGCAGTGACTGTACCACTGCAACCAGCTCATGTACATGTTTCACGTACGTCGCGGTGCCTGACCTACAAAAGATGTGAGCTGTTGCAGCCACAGAGCTCTGGAAAAGAAAGAGATGCATGAAAATGCCTCCACAGATTTGAACTGAAAGATCAGTGCAGTTTTAGGTCGGGACTGAATTCCAGTGACACAAATACTGTCATTACAAGGTGCCTAAGCACATACCAAAGGAAAATCAACTTCTAGCTGTGTCTTGCAATTCAATTTAATGAGTCAGTGGGCATGTCTACCTGTGTCATTAACCCTGTCACTGGGATAAATCACAAGAAATGAGCATTTTTTCTTCTTTTTGTTCACTAGTGAATAGTGACTTCTCTGTGGCTCAAGCAAGACTCTAGAACTGCGAATTTTCCACTTTATTGTTTTTATAGGCGCAAAAGTTTTAGAAATCCCACTCCCAGTACTCATGTGGCCTTTCCTCTACATTATAAACATAAGGAGGAGGGCAGTCTGTAAGTGTGTCCCTCTCTACGTGACATTCTCAATAGCATTAAAAAGAAGATAATCAAATCACGTCTCTGAGGTATCTGCATTGGGAACCTTGGCCCTGTGCAAAGTCTTCCTCTGTCGCAGTAAAATTTTTCACTGAAGTGAGCCCCTTTTCTAATTTAGTATGAAGGAAATGAAAACTGAATTTTCAGCAAGTGTTCCTGTTTTACTGCTGAAAGTCACCATGCCTGTGTTTCTTCCATTCTGCATCTCACCTGGACTGCTGATCGCATAGAGCTTATAAAGAGTTTATGCTACTGCGATGTGTTTCTGTATCTTGATTCAATAGTCTTTGATGGTCCAATACTATTCCAATGGATATTGCTTTCACACGGTTCCTTCTTTAAACTCACGTGTTAACTCAGCGACTGCTTTTCCTAGAGCCAAAGGATGAAAGTCCAGGTACAAGAGGCATTTCAGCCGCTTATCAGTTCTGTTTCCTCTGGTGTCCCCTGACAGGCCCTCATCCAAACCTGACTGCTCACTCTGGAGGTGCAGCATTCCCTGGCAGCTGTGGGCCTGGTCCCTTGGTATTCCCAGGTTATCTGCTGTTTCCTCCTTGTTTTTGTGAGGTTGTAATTGGTGTCTGCTCAGCCTCACGTGCATCTTCTCCGTCCCCATACAGTGAGTGGGATGTTAAAAATAACCTCTTTCTGTGAGACTGTGAAAGCAAGTGTTGCCTATAATAACTTTGTTAAAGTTTTTAACATAGGAGTATCAATTGCAGGTATTTATTGCCAAACAAGAAGATGTTTTCTGTTCCCAAAATTTTAAAATTTGTGAGAATTATATTATTCAAGGATAAATATACTTAGTTAAAAACTTTTGTTCAATAGCTTCAGGAAATTACTCCTTATATCTTCAAAATGTTTTTTCTGGGTTACAGTGAAGGCCAGTAACATGCACATTTCAGTTAAAAGGATGGTAAAGTAGTGCAGAGATAATAAAGCATCCACCTTTTAATCTAATTGGGGCATGCACTTTTGTCTGCAAAAGCTGCACACGGTTCTCATGCTAGTGCTGCAGCTGAACATGCAGATTCGGTCATCTTAGGCTGCTGTAGCTAATCAGGATAATTTGTGCATAAGTACCTGATATGCACAGAACACTGCTGCAAAGGTCCATGCAGGTATTTGGGATCGGATGCATCGCTCCTGGCTCTCCCAGATGTGCTGCACAGCTGCAGTTGAGCTGCAATTCAGTAGTTTGATGGACTCTAGCACAAGCCTTGTTGTACCTCAGCATCCCTTGTCCACTCAAACTTGTAACCTGTAAGAGTCACACTTCAGGTGAAACAATAGGAACTGCCATTGTTAGATAGAAGCAGTGATACCAGCTTGCTTCCCAAATTTGTATGGAAGTAAAACAAGCAGATATAACCTAAAAGCTGGGGAAAATAGGCCAAAGCAAATGAGCATGAGGCAGGAGTATCAAAAGAGGGGAGCACAAACTAACATCAGTGTATTCTTAATCCACAGTGATCCGAGATTTGGATTAAACTGCCTTCTGGAGGGGTTTCTAGGACCCTTTTTACATTGAGGCATTTGCCCCTTATCACAGCATTTCTCCTTCTAATGGGTTGATATTTTAAAAGGCATGAGATGAACTTTTCTGCCCCATGTATCATGGACAGTGCTGCTGAGTCAAAAGCACAGTTAAAAACAAAGCAAACGTGTTGCTTTTTTAATTCTTCAAATTCCATTGCTAATTATAGTGATGTGTATGTTGTTACTGCTGACACTATCCACCCGCCTTCTAAATTCCTTTCACTATACTCCCTTTCAGTTGCAGCATTAAAGCACTGCCAACAATGCTAAGTGACATTGCTTGCATTTTATAGAATCATCATAGGATATAGAGAGTATGTGTAGATTTTTATATAATCATCATCAAGGGATGTTTTTATTGCACTCAGCCTAATGTTAAAAGATGTTCTTGTGTTATTCTTTGTGCTTTATAATTTTATTGTTTCTATGTAACACACAGAAATCTAGAATTTGCTTCTAGTTTTCTCTTCTTTCCTCTGAGTCATTTTAGCCATAGGTATGGCTTGGTTATTGCAGAGTCACTAGAAGCTCTTTAAATTCTGCTTTTACGGCACAAATCTGCTGTTCAAGATACTGTAAAACATCGGGGATGTGTGGCCTCTGCCCCGTGGGTGCTGCAGCATTCCAAACACAACTTTATGGGATAAATTATCTTTATTTAGTCAATCCACGAATACTGGAGAAGGATGTTATTCGTTACGTGATTCCTTTATAGATGTGGGAAATGGGAAAAGTCGTCCAGGGGCTGTAGCTGGGGCTGTGCCAAAGCAAGGATTGCAGCCCCTGACTGCACTCGTGTCGTGTGGTGGTGACAGCCTGTGTCCGTGCTCCGCAGGTGCGGCGGGGGCGGAGCTGACTCCGGCCGGAGGTGCTGCTGCTGCTCCCGCGGGGTGAAGGACTCTGCTGCTCAAGTTATGCACATGCGGCACGGGAGATTTGCAACTACAGGCTGAGGTATGCAGGGAGCCTGATCAATACCTACTGGGAAGATGACTTTTAATCTTACATGTCTTCTAAACAACAATGTATTGCTGAACAGAAATACTTCCTCTTACCGCAAAATGAACGCTCTTTTCCTAACGAACAATCTGTTTAGCTGACAAACCTGCACCAGCTTTAATAAACTGACAGTGTATCCCCCCATTAAAAACAACAACATTTTACTACACATAAAACTATTCAGAAATGTAAATGCCATACCAATGCTTTATTTTCTACATTTTAGAATATTTGTTATTACCAGAAAACGAAAATTCTCTGTTAGATTACAAACTCTTGTTTCTCAGCAACATCATTAATATTACTGGTCTAACTAGAAGGCTGAGAAGTTGCAATAGATGTGTGCTGAGAGCCTCATCAACTTCTAAAAAGCTAGTCCAGGTTTCTTTCTAACAGGACAGAATATTGCAGCTTCCCTACAAGGAGGAGGTAGGTGACTCAAATGCCGTGTGATTCACGGCCCTAAGAATGCACCACCACCAGCCCATGCATGGATGCTCACACGCCCTGACCAAATTATATGTTTGACACATTCTTAAACTGAACCTTTCTGCAAGCAATTACACACGTTAGTGATGCTGTGATTCAGTGTGGTGCTGGCTGATGATGAAACACTGCAGGGCTGCTCCTCGTGGCACATGGCACCAGGAAACAGGAACCTTAGCTTGCCTTTTTACCACTGGCTTCTCTCTGGAGAACAGCTATAGTGAATATTACCTTAAATGGTTGTGAAGGACGACGACGTAGAGACATCACCTGTTGCAGTAGGTATTTCCTAGTAAATGTACTGAAAATTGTAAATGGAAGAAAAAACCTGAGATTTAAAACTTGGCAGACAGTGAAGACAGACACAGGATGGGACAGAGCTTGTTGTGGCTCTTGGGGCGCTGCAGCTGCTGCCCAGGGAAGTGCAGCTTTGGGAACTGTAAAGGACAAAGGCAGTGAAAGGGTTCGTTCAGTGGTACGTGAACATGAACACTGCTGCAGTCAATCCCTTCTGGGCAACTGTGAGTCCGAAGAGGGAGGAAGAAGGAATATCTGTCCAATTTTGGAAAAGTTACAAATTCTTAACACTGATACACTGTGATGTCCTGTGCTTTGTCTTCTGAGGAACTCTTCTTCTTTGGGGCAAATCATTTCATGTCTCTTGAATACTTAAAACATTTCCAATGCCAGCATTATTCATTCATGTTTATGAAGTCTGTTTATATTTGTGCTTCAGTAAATGTCACCATAAAAATAATACTATCAAGTATTGGAAAAAATCTTTTCCCAAACCAGTGGCAAAGCTCTTGGTGACTGTGATGGAATTAATCATCCAACTGGTCTGCAATGTTTGTAGAAAACAGTGGATGTGCCTCCACACTCTGCTGGCTGAAAAGCTCTCTCAGACATTTGGTGTACTTCTGTTATTTGTTCTAAGCATCATTTAGTGCCCTCAGTGACCTTATTACGTTTATATATATATAATTAGAAAAAGATACATTTTAGGATGTGACATTTTTGGCCAGGTTAAAAAATGCACTTAATTAAAATTGCTTCAGAAAGGATCAATTGTTCCTAGCTCTCCACTGGATTTTCTGTATTCATTCCAAATAGGAAATTCTAAACAAATTTCATTAAATTAATGTGTGTTACCTAAAAAATTGATAAAAGCATGAGTTCTGTGGTTTTAAGAGCTCTCTATGAAAAAGGGAGTAGAACTTCACCTTAAGGTAAAAAATCAGCATCCAACCGTGACATAAGAGCTTGCAGGCAAGACTTCCACTGGTGCCAGTTAGAGCTGCACTGAAAGGAGATTATAGTTATGTAATAGAATGTTTTAGTGAATAGTTCCATAGTTCAATAAATTTTCTTTGACTGGGAGAGACATGGGGCAGAGTGGGCTCTGAAGAAGACAGGATGATTTTTGCAGTGTTTACCCTTTATTTCACACCAGTACTCCCTCTGACTTAGCCAGGAGTGATCCACAACTCTGGCTAGGGACAAGATGTCAGACTTGAATTATAAAAATTACAGTTATGAGGTTCAGTTTGTTCTCATTTTAATTCATAGTGATATCCTTGGTTAGAAATGGTGTTAATAATGACAATCCTTATTTGGAATTGAGAAGGATTTCTAATTGGGAATGATTTACTAATTCTTAAAAACATAGGAACAAACTCCTCTTTGCTTCATTTAGAATCCCAGTAGATTTCCATTTGGCCTGGAGAGCTTTCTCTGTCCCCGTTTTCAGGCTTCATTGCGTTATCTGTATTCACTGCTTTATCTCCTATGGCATCTTCTTCATTATTAAGCAGCGTCTGAGAAGGAGAGATTGGATTAGAACAATTTTGTCATCTTATGGCACAAGACAATATAAAGTATCTCGTAACATTTTTGACATACTGATAAAGCAGATTTTTTGATATGAACTTTGTCTAACACATCTGATCTGTACAGTCTTCCGATGTGTTGTGTTTGCAGAGCTACTCTGTGATTTTTCAAAAACTTACTGACAACTAATTTGCCTTTACTTTTAAGGACTTGTGAAGGGGGATGTAACACAGCCAGGGATGCTGATCTGTCCACAAAAACTGAGAACTGCGTAAATAAGGAGCTTGAGTTTGCAAAGTTGTTTTTTCCCATAGCAATATTTCCTATGATTCTTTTTTCTCAGGACATAGAATTAATCAGCCTGATGGTACATAACACAGCTGAAAGAAATACCCTTTCTTTTAAGTTGCCAATGTAACCATAATTAAAAAAAAAAAAAAACCCAACAAAAACAAAACTAAACCAGACAGTGTTGAGGAGGGCAACTGATTGACAATGTGCCAGAATAATGGGGTTAGGTAAGGCTGTTAGAGAGCAATTGAATTATGGTAAGACAGTAATAACTACTGTGGGAGTCTGGACTGTAAAATTTTCAGCCATAATAGCTCAACAGACAGTTCTGAAAAATTCACCTTTGTGTCACCTGCACGTCTGTAGGAACAGGCATGTCCACTGCTGGTGAATGCCAGGGTAGGAGCTTGGTTCTGGAGCAGTTGTGTATGCAGTTCCCCTTGATCACAGAGCTTCTGTTGCAGAAGCAGGAAGAAATTAAGCTAAGAGTTACAGTAGTGAGTTGAAAAAAAAAAAGTAAGTTATGAGGAAAAAACAAGGGACTCATTTGGGAAAAATAGTTTCATTTTTGGAGGGCCAGGTGTTCTTGTATAGACAGCTGCATTCTCCATCTCCTACCTTGTCCATCTGCTGATGCTCAGGGGACCTTCATCTTTTATTTTCAGGTGAGCAGAGCTGGGCTCTGTGTGCCAGCAGAGCTTTCAGAAGCATTCTTTGAATGCAGAGAGATACCTGTAGGCAATTCCAGCAACACAGCTTTTATTTTCATTTTCTTGACAGAAGAAGACCAAACACTGAAAATAGTGGTGATTGCATTTGAATAACCAAGAAATCAAGTAAGTTTCAAATGGCTAAGAACAAATTCTCTGGGGAAAATAAACCAAAAATATTTCCACCTTCAACCTGAGAGATCAGCCTTCAGAGTGTGTAACTTGCCAGGTTCTGTGTTCACCATTAGGTATTTTGTACAAACCACCTTTTTTAATTCAGGGTGGTTTGCCCACAAGGGAATCTTTCCATGCGCCAAGTTAATTATGTTTCTCTCTTCTCGAGTTTCTTTACTACCTAGAATTTTAAGCTAATGTAGTCTATTTTAGGTTTTTGAAAGTGCTCAGTGCTATGATATCTATGTAGTAATCTAAAAAAAGATTATTAAAATCTGAATACAGGGAAGTAGAGGACAGCTAGGGATCATCCTGGTTCTCACAGAACATAGTATCTTTGGGCTGGCTAAAATAGTTGTCCTCAAGTAGTCCTGCTATGCAAAATGTGTACATTTTAATGAGGTGAGTTAATCCCTATGTTTTAGGAACAGACTTTGATAGTATTATCTGTCATTACTTACAATACTGTATGAAATAGAGTTCACAGAGCTATTCTGGGACTGCCAGACCAGTTAAGGAAAAACAGTATTTTACAGGACACTGAAACTGAGTTGCTCGCAGGCACTCAGCTCCAGTTGGGGTCAGTGTCAGCAGGGACTGCTGTAACAGAGAGAGGGCACGTACTCTCCTAAGATAATGCCAGATGCTGAGGTTTTGCGATAAATCCCTTGCCCCACAATATCCATCAGCCTTGTCCCCACCTGGAAGTCTTCAAAGCCTGTTAGCAAACAGCAACAAGTGTTCCACTGACACCTAAGATGGGGAAATAAAACACCAGCAGTGCTAAATGTCACACTTGGAAATGGCAATCGTACATGTTCAGCAGCCCATTACCCACTGAAGATTAAAAAATAATGTGGGTCCTTGCTGGGGGGATGCATCACCAGTCAGAAAAATGGAAAGCACTGAGCTCAGAGAGAGTGGAGCCCGCTGAACGTGCTGGCAGGGCCCGTGCCAGTGAGCTGTTACCTAATAACTTGATAATTCAAGCTCTGATACAGAGTCAGGGAGCACAAGGGAGCCTCTTGTAGCCTAGCATTCAGAGACCTGAAACTGAAAATCAACTAAAATGACTTAATTTTTAAATTTTTTAATATTAGCAAAGGGGAGTTAAACGTGGCTGTAAAGCCAGAGTGGAGAAGTGGGGTCAAATGAGCAAGCAGGAATCTTTTTAGTGTCAGTCTTGAGCTGTGAGGGCTCTGTAGTCCAGCAGTGGTGGGCCACTGTCCCCAGGAGCACGTACCAACACTACATGGAAGGTGCTGCAAATGCAGGCAGGTCAGCAGGTGCATGGCAATGCCTTTTGTCCCCATGTCCCAAGGGAGCATTGGAGTGACCTGAGAGACAACTGAAGTGGTGAGTGCAGAGGGGAGTGATGCTGCTCTGTGGGAAGAGGCTTCTGGAGGGCAGGGAAGTTCCTTCAGTGGCTGGTGGTGGTTGTGGTTTGGCATATGTGTTCCTGACTCACCCATAGATTTGTGTGAAGATTGTCAATAATTTGATTGGCAGGGGCTCACCAGGTAAAGGACAGTAAAGTCTGCTCAGGGGTAGTCAGAGATGATGCTCATACTGGTAAGGGCTCCCTAAAAAGCAGTAAGAGTTTCCTGAAATCTTCTCCAGCATGTTGTCCAGCTGAAAAAAGGTTAAAAATAATGTGAAGGCATCAAGTTGATTAGTTTAACATTCATGCTTGCCTTAATATCTAAAATGCTTTCTTCCACCTTCTATAAGCTTATGGAAAGCCCCCACTGAATTCACCTGGAACAGGTCCTTCAAGGTGCAGAAGAATCTTTGGTTTAAAGAAGGAAGTAATACCAATGAATACAGCCCAGTTCCAACCAGTGATTGCATTTCTGTGCAATTGTTTGATTAGAAAAATACGCTCTTTTCAGATCATTCATAATGGATGTAAGAGCTTGACATTAGCTACTTACTGTATCCCAAGACCAGCTTAAAACCACTGTGGAACCTCCTTATGGTACATTGGAAATGGAGTAGAAAATGTGAGGACTTGTAGTCAGTCCTTTAAGATCTTGTAGTAAAATTAATTTTCACAGAACTTGGGTTGTTTCACTGAGTGACACAAACAGCACTCTAGATCTGTACTGATTTATTTTTGTGCACTTCGTTCTTCATTTCAATTGCCTTGCTTCTTGTGGAGGAATTTACATATATGCAAAATAAATGTAAAAAAAATTGTGGCCTTTCTCACTATGATTTTGCAAGTACTAATAATAGAACGGGGTGCAAGACAAGTGGAGAATCTTGCCTTCAGGCATGAGTCTGATTTCACAGCATTTTTGTCCAGTTCATTGTTTTGATGTTATTCTTAATTTATCAGTATTTTTACTAATTAGAAAAATACTCAACAAATTGCACCATTCAAAAAATTGTGCAGCTCAACAGCTAATACACAGTTTTATCTGGAGTGTTGAGAATGATGGTGAGAAGCAAGACAGGATGGAGTGGGGGTAGGGAACTTGGAATAATTCAAAGAAATTGGAGAGAAGGCAAGTAGCTCATTTTATTCCCATTTATCAATTAAGGCAGGATTCTGTGTTTATCCATCGTGGCAGACAGAGGGAAGGAAAGAGAGGAGGGAGTCATGAGCTGGGTGTTTGAGCACGCCAGCTGTGATGGGAGAGGTGAACACAGCAAAAGAGAGAAGTTGCTGTTGGTATTCACAATCAAAGAATGTCTGAGTAGGGCGGTGATCGGCTCGGCAGTCTGTAGCCCCCATATTAGCCAGGTGGCCAGTTCCCCACTTAGTCTGCCAAGTGGGTTGATCATGAGCTCGGAGCCAGACAGAGTGCCAGGTGGCCAGATCCATCACTCAGCATCCAATTAACAATGACACTGGTTTGGAGCCAAGCGAGAAGGGGGCTCTGCGACGGGGAGAGGGACCATCACCACACCACCAGTCCAGTCCCTATGGCAGGTCCAGCTGCTTTCCATTACTCTAGAAAGCTTGGACTTCTTGAGACTTTTTGCTTTGAGTCATTTTGGTTGGTTGGTTTTGGGGTGTTGTTTAAGCAGTAAAGCTGTCTAAATCTTTTGGATGTCTCAGTGTTATTCTTTTCCAGCACTATCTCCGTGGCTCAGAGCAGAGCTGTGCTGTACTGTGAGCACTGAGTCTGTCCACACAAGAAAGGAGCTACCCAGGTCATTTAACTTCCAAATGGCATTGGAGTACTGATCCAATTTAGGGAATGTTAGCCCATGTCTGGTACTGGGATCATGGCACAGGTGGAACACGCCTGATTATACCTGAATTACTTGGCAAGAAATAACCCTCCACTTAGATCTCATCAAGAATTTTAGAGATAAGGGCAGTTCTCAAATTCTGCATTTCACACTGATTCAACATTCAGTAAAGGCAATTGCCCTTCAAAGGCTTTTTCACCTCAGTGGGTTATGCAAGATGCTCTTCATTATCTACACGTTATTTAATGGGTCTGGTTTTCCTACTCTTTACATCTCTCACTACTTTTCCATAGGTTTAAATGGAAGCATAAAATTCAAAGTTTATTGTGATTATGTAGGTATAATAATGGATTTCCTGAGAAAACTCTGAAAGACAACCAGGATTTGGGAGATGGAATGGCCCAATGGGTTGTTCAAATGATCCTGTTTGTTGGGACAGTCATTGTCCACACTAGTGGCTCTCTGGAGGCAGTGCTCGTGGTCTCTTCTCAAGCCTTACTGGTCTGCCATAGGGGCAAAGCCAAAAACTTTTGAAGTCTTTTCCACTCCCTAGAAATCAGGTTGAGACATGTAAGTACAGAAAATTTGTCAGTTTTATTCATATGTTGTGAATACATGGAGGTCTTCCATTTGTAGCATCTTGCATAAGTACTAGGGTATTAAAAAATACAGGAAAGGGGAGTATTTTAAAATTTCTCTCTCTTCAAGTTTCTCATAGGCTGAAAATAGCATTCCACCTTTAGGCTGGCAGTTAGGGCAAGATAAACATTTCAGAACCAGGCAAATGGACTGGCTGGAAGTGAGATAATAGTTTATAGGAATGGAGCTATTTTTAGCCTGGAGGATACAGTGGTTCAACGACAGCCCCATGACTTACGGTCAGCACGGGGAAGGTGCTCTCAGGGGAGAGGCCTGGCCAACATCTCAGAGCTGTCGCTGCAGTTACACACGTGACAAACTGACAGAGCGACTGTCAGGGGGCTGTGATTCTACCTCAGCAGCTACAAATAATGACATTTAAAACTCATTTTCACTGGCCAGGTATCAGATTGGTCACATCTCACTGATTTGCTATATATGAGTACAAGGATGTGCACATGAGACAATTAGCTACACCAAGCAGAGTGATTAAAAGAGAGGGTGGTGTCTCCTTTGGCAGATGGAATACAACATACCAGTGCTCGTTTCAAGTTCTCAAATACTCTATTTGTTAAGTCATGCAATACTTCTCTGTGTTAGATTTCTCAGTGATGAGACAGGAATAGCAGTTTTGATCCGTAATTCCTTAAAGGCAACGAAATATCCCAGCATTTTTGGATGAAGGGAACAGTAACTGATGTACTATGATCCTGAGTTGACTCAGAGTGGCCCTGTGACCTTGTGTTAGCCTCTCTCACCAGTTTCCATGGCAAAACGGAGCTAACAGTGCTTAATTATCCACTTTATCTACTAAATAGGGTTAAGGCTGGGGACGTTACGACCATTTAATTACTCTTTGTAATAAGCTCTGAAGAGAAGTGACTAAGAGCCGGTGGTGGTGGAGCAAATCTCACAGCTGCTGGATAAACCGCGTGGGTAGGGTGGGAGGCCGGGGCTGCGGCAGATGCCGATGCTGCCCGTCCCCGCGGGCTCTGCGGCCGCAGCCCCGAGGGCCCCGCGGTGCCGGTCCCGCACGCCGCCGGCAGAGCGGGGCTGCCGGGCGGATCCCAGCGCCGCCTCCCTCCGAAGGCTGCGGTCTGGCCATCACTGAGCGTGATGCCGAGCGCCTTGCATCATCCGCCCTCCTCCCCCTCTCTCCGCCACAGCTGCGATAGTCACAATTACGCTGGGAGGAGTGTGTCTGTGGCATTTCTGCGCGTTGGATCCCTCTCAGACCATCCCACGGAGGTGGGGTTTCCGCCGTGCTTACGTGTCTGTATTTTAAATCGGGCTCTCCTTCTGTAGCTGCTCTGCAGCCAGCGTGCCCCTCGCTGCTCTGCACACACAGGGCTGCAGAGCGAGAACAACTTGTGGCTGGCAGAGCGCCCGCAGCCTCCTCAGCGATCCGGCCCCTGACCCCCCCTGCACGCCCCCGCTGTTCGTCCGCCCCCTCCTCGGCTCACCGGCCCTTCGGCCGAGCACAGGAGGGAGAGAGGGAGAGCTTCTCAAGGGAACTTGAGAGAGAAAAGCAACTTGGAGAGAGAAAAGGCTATATTAGGCCAGGTTTTTGGTTATCAGTGGCAGGACAGCTGCCCAGTAGCGGGCACGGTGATCCCCGACTGACCCTGCTCGCCGCCGTCACCCGCCCGCAGAGGAGCCCACGGTGTGCACCAGCTCTGCCTTCACCGGGACCTGCTCACACAGCTACGCCAGCAACCCAAGGATGTCTGTAATCTCTGGCCAGTACACAATGAACATGCTGAACAATTTTAGTCCCTGAAAATTATTCATTTCGAAAAACAACGTAAAACAAGAAGTTTTTGATTGGTGGCTAGGTTCAGAAATGCTTCATTATCTTGTTTTGACTTCAAATGTTTGTGAAATATAAAGAAATGATGACTTTGTGCCTCTTTCTTATATTCTAATATGATTGCTTTTAGAATACTTCCATCATTTTGGACCAGCAGAAGGGTGTTTTCATGTCACTTTCTAAGGGCAGGAACTAATGTAGTCATATTGATGAAGGCGGTGCCCAGTCAGAGAGAGAAGACAGAAAAATTAATGGTCAGCTTTAAGTATTTCAAAACCAAAAGTTCTAGGTAGGGCCTTCCCTAGATAATGTTTTTCCATTTTAATTAATTCTTCAATCTCTACTAATGTTTTTTAGCAGCATCATCAGGCTTTACTGTATTTACATGCATTTATTTTTGTTTTGGAATGTTGGAGAACAACATGTGAAAGAACAAAACCCAAATGAGTTCAAAGATATTATCACTTTGTCATTAATGTAATATGGGGCTTGTTTATCAATGACCTCACATTCTCTGATGCCAGTTGAAAACCTGCTGAAGGACCAGACAATTTGAATGACCGTCTATAATTGAGCTGTCATCAAGTCAGCTGCCATCCCAGGGATCATGGAATCCTGCTCCTAAATGTCAGTGACACCACAGAGTTCTGTGGGGATTTCTGCCACAAGAGGACGAGAGTCTTCTCCAGGTTAGAAGAACCTCTCTCTCCTGGCCCTCTCTTCTCCAGTGATCCCAAATCGTGCTGTTGGCAGGCCCATGGATAGGCAACACGGAGGATTTTGCAAGAGTTGTTAAGGGTAAAACTCTTTGCTTTGATTGCAGGTGGCTTTCACTACAGCGCTGCTAGATTCATGCTAATTTCAGTGTACACTTGATGTGAAGCTCTGTGTATTTCTAATTTCAACTTTCCTTGCTCTGGTCCCTCTGTTGCCCCCCTTGACTCCCACATACCCATTACCTGATGGACACGCCTGGCAGTGTGCTCAGAAAGAGCTGATGAAACACAGAGAGCCCCTGCCAGACACCATGAACAGTGTTGCCCCAAGGAAACAAAAATTGCCTGTCTGTTTTACACCCATGTGCTGTGCAGATTAGGATACGGCTTTAGGTTTTTGAATGCTTTAAGCCTGACTGTAAGATTTTTTTTTTTACCCCCATAATAATGAAGTGGAACTAAATGCTCTGTTTTCCAATATGCCACAAGGCTGATTAAATAGGAGGCTGGGAAAGGGGATGTAGAGTCAACATTTAGCTTTGGGTATTCCTTTGTTTGTTATTTTTGAACAGTAGGTTGGAGCAGATTACAATGCTTGAAATGAATATAAATAGTTTCCTGATTTAAAAAAAGAAAGAAAAAAGCAGAAGAATACTTAATTTAAACCTCGCCCTGAGGAGCTGGCAGCTCAAAGCCAACACATGGACTTGTGTAGTGGCACTGTAAAGAGTAATTCCAAACCAAGAGGAAATTAAACTCATCTAGCTGGGTTTGCTTCAGTGTTCTCCCAGCCCAACTGTCTGTGGAGCTGTTACCAATGTACTGGGAATTAGGAAGCTATTATTTGTAACAGCAGTTATTTGTAACAGCTCTCCTCCACTGCAGAATGCCTTCTTGGAACCAAATGATTTCTGCAGCAGTCCTGGAATGGCAACAATCCTCATAATTTTAATAGTTCTTATCATCTGGGAAATACCAATCCATTTTGGGGGATCCTGGGTTTACTTATAACATTAAGGTTAGTTAATAAATATAATAACAGTGCTATCATTGTTATGTGTAACATGGGCATGGGCAGGAAGCTTCACTACCTGTACTGACAGCTGGGTGGAACAAGGAAGGAAGGGCCAGGTAGGGCATCAGGGCAAGTGAGGAATGGAGCAGCAGCCTCCTCCTTCCCAGCTCCCACAGTGGGACCTCCAGGCAAGCTCTTCCCATTCACCCTAGCACTTGGTTTTCCTGAAGAAATCTGGCAGAGGATCAGGCAATGCATAATGGAAAGGCTGCTGCATGCTGCAAGTGACGAACCCCACAGCGTTTGGCATTCATTTTTGTTGCATTTGGAGACGCGGACTGGGTAATCCAGTATGTCTTTTATGTCTTACCTGGTATGGTTTGCAGCAGGACTGTTTAGTGAGCGTGTCACCTTTAGGCATCAGCGATGAACAACATCTGAAAATGGAACCTTACCAGGCTGCTGCTTAAGCAGTACGAGAGCAGAGCTCCCGCTCCCAGCCAGCCTGGGCTCCACGGCCGGCACTGCCCACGGAGCCGCGCTGGCCCAGGGGGCCGTCCACTCACTGTCCTTAGTCTAAACCCACAAATATGAACTTACAGTAAAATACAATGAAGCAGTTTGGAAATATCAGTGGAATATAATACACCTTTATTTATCCAAATCTTCTTATTTACAGGTCTGTGCAGCCATAAATAACAGATCAATGCATTGGCTTACTTCATGTTGCACCTGCTAATTAACAGGTACAGAATATCCCTGTCTCTGCCTAGTGCATTAGGAATTGTAGAGGGGTTTTGGACTCACTAATAATTACAGATTTTTTTATCTATTGAGAACAGAGCTGAAAGAGGACTTAGCAAAAAAGGCCCTGTGGATGCTGTTTTTATTGCTGTCCCTTAGTGAATATCATCCAAAAGGGTTTCAGCACTATACTTTGCCATCTCTTCTAAGCAGAATACAAAATTATATATAAATATATATACACTTAAATCTACTTTTACAGCACTTTGGGGAAGATGGGGCTAACTCTGACCCAGTTTTTCACTGAAGTGATTAGTGTTTTGATGTGCCTCAAACTGAAATCCATTAAAAGGTGCTGCTGTGTTAAAGCTTCATCTCTGGTGATCAAGTTTCTTCGAGGAGTCTGCAGTTACCCACTCAAAAATAGACTCACTAACAGTCACTAAGTAGTTTTGGAATATTTAGGTCACTTCTCATTTCTAGTTTTCAGCTTTGGAGACAGAACCTGTTACAAGTAGTTGCTGATCTGAACTCTGCTATTCTCACTTAAGCGAGGGGGAATTTCACCATGAACTTCAGTAGCCCGGACTTGTGTTCAAGTTTAAATGTATGAAAATTTCAGCATTGCTGCCATCACAGTTCCATGTTTCGGGATGGTGTATCACTTGCTTCCATTCAAATTCAATCCTTTTGGTTAGTTATGTGTTCTTTTGACTGGAAGAGCCCATATCAATGTACGCCCAAAAAGGTTTAGGGGTTTGGTGTAACTTTTTTCCCTTCCTCTTCTGTGATTTCAGCCATACCTGGATTTGGGGATTTGCTGAGCTTCAACAATCCCATTATAACCAGAGCAATGCAATTTGTCTGTAGACAAGCTCTTAATGTCATTTACAGTGATTATATCTGTGTTAAAATTAGAGTATTGGTTCAGAGCAATGTCATTATTTTAAATAATTACTTAAAATAACTGTAAAACAAATCAGTCATTGTTTTTCGTAAAATTGCTTCAAATGACTTTTCTTCAAATACTTCTCCTCTTCAAAGGAGGCCTGTTCTTGGTTCTCTGTCAGTGGCTGTCAGGTGCAGCCAGACGTGGCTCACAGCAGTGTCATGACAATATTGTGCACATGGGCTTAGCAGAGGTGGAATCGACTGCTCGGAGCTGCTGCGAGGGGTTTGCTGCGTGCTCAGGCTTTCCTGGAGCACGAGGAGCATTGAGCGTACAGCTGGATTATTTGTTATCATTATTGCTATTCTTACTATTATTTTCTGGATTTTCCATGTTCATTTTACACTCCTTGCCTTCTCCAAGGATGGATTCTCCATTAACTTGTACTTGTTCCCTGATGTTATGCTCGTTCTGGCAGGCTGTGCTCCCACCCTACAGTCACTTGGCTGGAGCATCTTGTCTAAACTTTTTGAGAAATGGCTCTTCTGGCTTTAACCCTCCTAAGAAGAACATGAGATTATCTTATCTTTTGGTACTTTGTTATTTGATACTTGAAGATTTTAGGAGAAAAAGAATAAAAGTTTCCCTTTCTCCTCTCCTAACTCAAAAGGATATCGTGACAGCTCCTAGTTTGAATGTTTTGTGTCCCGGGGACTCTGGACAGTTTGGTCAGAGAGAACCAGACTTGGAAATGAAGCTCTCAAGGTGTCCGTGCTTGAGGCAGCTGGTTCTGGAAGTCTTTGCCAGGCTGTCCATGTGAGGGAGACGGAGCCGGGCCAGGATGGGCTCTTCTTCCCAGGAAACTGCGGCCGGGGCTGGCCCGGGAGCGCCGGGCAGGAGCCGGGCTCTGCGCGCCGGTTCTGCCTGGGAACTACCGGATGGCTCGGGACACGAATGTACTGCCTGGAGAGGAGTGGAATTGAGAACACACGAGTTGCTATCAGCTTCATAAATGAGTCACCAAAAGAGGGAAAAAACCCCATATTAAACCAGGCACTTCTTACACTATCAACTTGTCACAAGTGCGAGACCTGAGCAAATGCTTTCAGGATCTGGAGATGATCCCTCTGCAGTGCACTCGGTTTCATCCCGATGATGTTTAAAGACATCATCTCATGTCTTTAAACATTTTCTAATGCCAAACAAATGCCGTTTGCGTTTATGTGCTCAGACTAACAGTGACATCCAGTGGCTGAGCAGCCCAACCACGGGAACAATCGCTGCGAGTGGAGCGACCGAAGGGATCGGTCATGGTGATTTAGATCACATGGACTTTATAGTGAATATGTAATATGCCATCCTCAAGACTTGTGTGACAGCCAAACCCATTCCACCTTCCCATTAGTTCTCTTGGGAAGACGAGAGGGTTGTAGAGATCCCTCTACAAGAGGGATCGTTGTGAGTTCTGTGGTGGTGGCTTTAGGCATAGATTGACTCCTGGTTTAAAAACCTCCTTTTATCTCTGTAAACAAGTCTCACTGAGTCTGTAAGCACCTGGGCATGAGCAAAGCTGATGGCTGTTCTGAGAGCTGCCTGGGCACAGGGAACAAGCAGGGCTGCAGTAGCAGTGCTGGTCTGAGATGTGAAAGATCGTTTCATGCGCTCCCAAGTCCTCCAAAGCCTTTAGAAGAAAAAAAATCGGGAAAGGTGACTAGAACTGGTAGTGCAGTGTCATAAACAGGGCTGGGGTTTCTCTGTGCCCCTAAAGCATCTGGCCAGAGTATGTGAATGCAGAGCAGAACGTTTGTTTATTGCTGAGATGTTATTTGTCACTGGCCTTGGTCCCAAAGGCAGCCCCTGGAGCCACCATTGCACGGTCAGATCACTGTGGCCGTGGGCATGTCACAGGTAGAGGATGATCCACTGCTCTTTGGGATGGCTGCTGCACCCCTCCTGACGGCAAACTGCAGCCGTCTTCCTCCCTTACTGCTCAGCTTCCAGAGAGACATTTGTGTTTTGTTTGTAGTCTGACAGCTAACAGAGATCTTAATGACACACAATTCATAGATCTTTAGGATGGTAATTACAACAGCAATGCCACATTCCAGGAGCAAACTTGGGTATTTCAGAGAAAACTCACACCAAACCAGGAACAGCTCCCAGAAGTCTTCCCACATTAAGCGTACAAATAGCTTGATAGAATAAATGGTTGCTTCCAGCGTGAACAGAACTAATTTTAGACAGGAGTCCCTAATGTGCCTGTCACTGCTTCCAAATGAATGATTAAAGATAAAAATAGATTTATCATGCTTTCATTTGCATGGGGCCTCAGATCTATGAGCAATATGGAATCACCTGCTGCAAACACCCATGTGAGCCTGCCCTAATGTACTCTCTGGAAATGATTCCACAGTGTCCATTGGGCACAGCTAATTTCATTGTCACAAATGGAGAGGTTCCTGTCCTGGTTGCAGTAGCAAGAAGCACCTGGTAAATTTGTTTTGACTTTGCTGTTTCCTGGTTAACGTAGAAGTGCCGATGCCTGATGGTGCCTGCCTTCTAGGAGCCTGCCAGTGAACTGCCCACAGAATGAGAAATGTGCTGTGTAAGGCTGACCTGAATGGTTTTTTTGTTGGTTTTCCCCTCAAAGCTTTGGTTTTATTTATTTGTTTTAATTTACTGTATAATTGAATTTGCATAACAGTATCCATTTAGCAAACATTTTTCTTTTAAAATAACTCCACTTGCCTCTGTCTGGTGGCCAAATTTCTAATGAATATACCAGAAATATATGTTAAAATATTCGTAGTACCAGTAGTTCAGACATACTGCCACAATATCACTGGATGCCTTAAACACATACACTTGTAAATACTATCCATGTCACAGGGGTGCAGTGTAGTTGTGGCAGCTCTTTCCTGAGCATCCACAAGCATTGGCAAAGCATCCTTCCCAAAATACCTGATGAGAAAATACCTCCATCACACCTGCTCAAAGGCCAAAGGATTTCACTCTTTTTATAGGTACATCATTTATCAAAAGAATTAACAGATCTTGTATTTAAGTGCTTAATTAGCAACTAAGGAGTAAAGCCATAAAAAATGAGTTCATTATTTGTTATGGATACAGAGTACATTTGCCTTTACTATGTAGAATAATACATTTATAGTAAGACTTTATTCTTTCAAGGTTCATGGGTCAAGATTAATCAGTTGTGACCTTGGCACACAGCTCTTCTCTTCATGAAGTAAAAGCTGAGCAAGGGAATCTGAAACAAGGATCCATACATTTATATAGAGCTGAGTCCAATTGAATGGTTGAAATGTAATTGAACAGCAAAAATAACATTCCTCTGCAGAGGGAGAATTAAAGACCTTTGGAAAAAGAGAGGTGAAATACGAGTAATTTTTCAGTGAAGTGACATTATGAATTAATCTCTAACATGGCTGAGGTTGATGGTTATAGTTCCTTCCCTACTATAATCCTTTCTCCAGAGCAGTTCTTCCTGCTTAAAATATTCAGAGAGAAAGATACAAACATCAACATTTTAAATGCCAGGTGCTTTAGTGACAGAGTGTTTGCTGCCAAACAAAATTCATGTTTGTTTCTGCTTGGCATCCTTACTTATAAGAACTTTTAATTTTTTATATACTTCATCCATTCTGTAGTAGGAAACCAGACTATAACATGTTTACATAGAAAATGCATGACTGTCACCATCAAGAGGAATTATTTTGAGCCACAACTTTCCTCCTATTTCCTTCTGGTTTTATGAGCTTCCCTGCCAAGACTAATCAATATGTAAACCTCTGTATGTTTGTAGCTGGTCTCATCTTTATTATTTTTTATATTAAATGTTATACTTCATAGCTTCCAGGTCTCATAATTTCATCACAGCTTCCATGATATTCACCTTTTCCTTCACTCCTGCAGGCACGAGTTTTGTTACTTTAAATATTCTATTCATTTTTGCAGTTGTTGACAGAAACTTGCAAATCTGACCCTGCAGGCTTGAAGATTATTAGGGACATTGCAAAGCACAGAAGCTTAAAATGAGGCACTACTTTAAAGCTTGGCTCAAGAGAGTCCTCATCCTGATTCATGGGTTTGGAATTGCAGAACTCTATCTAAACTGCTGTTCATCCTCTCTAATATTTTGAATGGATGTTCCAGCCAGAGGAAGGATCCAGCCTGTTGGTGTTGTGACTCTGGGGCAGCCCAGGCACAGCACCTGCACCCCAGACACCACCCTGGGGCAGCCGGGGCGTGGGGCAGCCAGGGCGTGGGGCAGCACCGGCACGGCCAGGAACGGGCACCGGCAAGAGGAGCCGGGCACGGGGTCCCATCTGCTTCAGCTGCCACTCCTTGTGCCCAGCACAGGGCTCCACAGCACAGGCTCTGTCCTTGCACTGCTAAGTATGGTTTGAACCTGAACTAGGACTTCTACTGCCTTTTCATAAATCCACTGAATCATTTATGTTTGTATTAAGGTTTATAATCTTGTTTTTGAAAAAGGAGCACTGACCTTTGGCCAATGTCATTTGCCAGACTTCCTCCAAGCAATGCCATCAGGAATTACAGGGATAATGAGGTGGAACAATTTATTAATCTGTCATCCCTGAGCAAATGGGCTTTTTGGAGCCTTAATGTAGTGGTCATGGTTTAACCACCTTGTAAAATCCCTTAGGCATTTCTTTCCAGGTAGGAATAAACTGGGATCTCACTGGCATACCATATATTAAAGAAAATGATGAGTGAAATCTGTAATTAGCATCAAAATTTCTTGGATTTTCACTGGGTCAAGAATTCACTGATGATGCCAGCGCTGCTATTCATTGCACCCAGAGAGCTCTAGAGTGGCTTTAGCAGAAGTCCAGCCAGCACCACGAGCTGCAAAATTGATCAAATCCTGTAGGCAAGGGCTGGGATATCAGAGTCTAGAATCCTTATATGCATTTAAACATCCAATTCAAATAAATGCAGTTTACAGGAAGAGTTCTACCTATCATATTTAGGGCAGAGAGAAGGTCTAAGTTAGGACATGCTGATACCACTGCTGTACTACAATTAAAATATGGCTTTTGATTAGTAAACAGATGGATTTTGATCTGCATCATGAGCCTGAATGAATTTGTTGCCAGTTCTTGAAGCGATTTGTGTTCTTGGAATCAAACTACCAAACAGTAACAGATGTGAGTACATTGAGCTGTCAAGAGCTTAATGAAGTAAAACTGAGATCACTACCCAGTTTCAGAGAAGGGTTAAGGGGATCCCTTTTTGAAAGCTAATTATTTAGGACAGCACACCTGTCATTAGGCAGCAGAAGATACCAAAAATTAACCATTATCTCGCATGAATTCTTGCTCTGCCACATGTGGTTGAAATGATAGACAGAGTTGTAGCCCAAAATTAATTGAGCTTTCAAATTGGGAGAAAGCGGGAGAAAAAAAATATCTAGAGTGATTAAAACAAGTTGAAATCACTATCACAGCACACCTTCCAGTAGTATAAAACATTTTCTTTCAATTCTTAATAGCGTAAAGACAATTTGGTGCACAGAACACAGACAGTTAAATGCAGCAGGCATGCAGCAGGCATGCAGCAGACAAGACATCTGCTTTCAGCATGGTGTGGGAATAGAGAGCAGAGCCCGGCCGTGCAGGGAGGCGATGCAGGAAAACCCAGGTTTNGGTTGAAATGATAGACAGAGTTGTAGCCCAAAATTAATTGAGCTTTCAAATTGGGAGAAAGCGGGAGAAAAAAAATATCTAGAGTGATTAAAACAAGTTGAAATCACTATCACAGCACACCTTCCAGTAGTATAAAACATTTTCTTTCAATTCTTAATAGCGTAAAGACAATTTGGTGCACAGAACACGGACAGTTAAATGCAGCAGGCATGCAGCAGGCATGCAGCAGACAAGACATCTGCTTTCAGCATGGTGTGGGAATAGAGAGCAGAGCCCGGCCGTGCAGGGAGGCGATGCAGGAAAACCCAGGTTTGGGATGCTCAGGGCTCTGACCACGGGCAGGAGTCTGTGTGGGGCGTCTGGAGGAGCGACAGCTCCGTGCCTGCCTGCTCGGAGGCTGCGGGCAGCACACCCGGGCTCGGACCTGGGAGAGGCTGCGCGGGTGTTTGGAGAGGGCCCGGCGCCGTTCAGCCCAGGGCTGCTCAGGGTGACACCGCGAGCAGGGGTGGCTTCTGTGCCCTTTGTTACATCAGCTGAGTGCAGTGGGAGCTCCGCTGGTGGTTCCATCCCACCGCTGGCCGTGCTTGCATGGCCCAGCTCATAGTGCTCAACGAAGGCAACAGCTGCTGCTCTCCCTGCTGTAAAGATGTACATGCGGAGTCACGGTTAGAGCTGGGAAGATGCCGTCTATCACTTTTTGTCCTGGGTGGAATGGGATGTAAAAGCTCACTCTTGGGGTCAGGCCTGCAGAATTGCCCAGAGCCCCCCAAATCCCGCAGCTCTCCAGCTGCCTCTCCTCCTCTCCCTCCATTCCATGCGGGAGCACCAGCCAACCCGGCTGGGGGGAAATCAGCTGTCAGCAAGGGACACTGGTATCTGCAGTGCTTATCTGATCCTTGAAGTGTGAACAATTTAGGTTAATCACCCATCTTCATTAGTTTTGTTGCTGTTGTAACTGTGGTGAGTAATGGGCATCTGCAGGATTAAAATCGCCA
Organism: Ifrita kowaldi; assembly: GCA_013398055.1. NCBI lineage: Eukaryota > Metazoa > Chordata > Aves > Passeriformes > Cinclosomatidae > Ifrita > Ifrita kowaldi. The sequence continues at coordinate 87,331 of VZRS01006213.1, forward strand.
AGTACTTTGCAAGGAGCAGTGTTTCCATCCTTGTGGAGGCTGGTGACCGTGACAGAGTGTGTCTGGGGATGGGAGGGCTCTGATGGTGGTGGTGGGCTCGGGGAGGTGATTCTGTTGCTGTATGCGAGTAGTTTCACTCATGCAACTCGTGCTATTAGAATCACTCACCTGGTGCTGGCAGGCAGAGGGGCTCGAAAACCAAGGCATGGAAAGGAGAGGAGACACGATGGCTGGCAGTGGAAGTGTAGAAAGGAGGGAGAAATCTTTGTTGCTCTCCGTTTTTGTGGTACAGAAGATGTACAGTGCTGACCCGGGGGCTCCTCTGCAGAAAAGCAGATTTATAATTCTTAGAAGATTGCTGCATTTTAACAGGAGATTTGGGTGAATATATAACTGCCTCCATAGGAGCCTTTCATCATTTAACATCCTACTGATGCCTGCTTTTCCTCTCCACAGGAATCCTGCCCTAGAATGATTGTAAATTACCAGGCAGAAATCTTTGATCACTCACCAATTAACTCCCTTCCTTTCAACATGTAAAGCTCTGTACAAGGGAGCTCCGGTAACTTCAGTACGGAGAGAAACATTTATATTCAACATACTGGCATACTGGGAAGTTGGTTACCTGCTACTTACTCCTGAACAGAAAATTTCCTCCGTGGCTCTTCTTTTAGACTGTTCCTTTCGATGTAGGCACAAATCCAGTGTGTGAATACCGATACTTTCTATATCTGCTCTTACAAAAACTGCAATCTTCTAGTCAAACGTAAATCTTTGAACTTCATGGGTTATTTCAGTTAGAATACATTGTTGTAAGCGGAGAGATCGAGATGGAGAGAGGATGCTCACTTCTCACCTTAAACTTCTTTTTTCTTGTCCATAGTGGGAAGCAGTGAAGTAATCAAGGTCTGCCTCAGCTTAGAGAGCGGGCACAGCCTTGGCTGTAGCGCTGCCCCTGCCTCGAGGTCGCAATCCCGGCCGGGCTCAGCTGGAGCCGATGCTCTCAGGAATCACGTTCCTCCTGCAGTTTTAGATCTGCAAAGAGAAGGATTTGCTTTCCTTCTGAATGAAAGATTTTTCAGCTGTAATTCTGCATGATTTCCATATTTTTAAAGAACTTTTTGATACTTTCCAAAGGGCAAACTCCACTTTAGAGGCTGAATGTCAGCACGGCTTCAACACACAAGGGACCAAAGGCAGTTGTGAGTTGCCCCTTGACGTGAGCAGGAGCAGCAGCTCTCCAAGTGATCCTGTTTGCGGAGTTAGGTTTGGTGTTTGCAAACTATTGACCTTCTAGAAATTATTGTTGAGTTTTCACACAGTCTCAAGTTCTCATTTTCTATTAAGTTTAGGACTTCTATTTTTTTAACTCTACACTATCTTACTCATTCCTTTCCAGCGGGAAGTGCCCCACATACTGCATCCAGCAGTGGCAGCCACAGAATTAGACTCTCACTTCCCCTGTGAAAACATCGCAAAGTTTCTCTTGAATTTTGTTCTACTTTTGTTAAACCCGTGAAGTGATTTTTAGCTGTAAAATAAGTTCTACTGACTCTTGCTCTCCCAAAGCAGATACCTAAAATAAACCCAGTGATTATTAGCTAGCTATGTTACAGTAACCATTAAAAAACGGGGGACATTAGTGTCACCACTGAAACAGGCAGATCTTGTCCTGGAGAACAAGCCTTCAAGGTAGAGTAAGCCAAACAGCCTCAAACAAGAGGTGTCAGGGTAGACAGAGGAGGATGTGGAGTCCCTTTCCCAAGGCCACAGCAGATCCAGGAATAAAGCCGGGTGTCACTCTGGAAGCAGGTGCCTCATGCCCTCTGGAGCTCTGCAGAAGCCCTGGCAGCTCTGAGGGGCTGCCTGGGTATGAGGGACTGCTGGGGCATGGGGGGCTGCTGGAGTCCAGCAGCTGGGGAGAAGTGCAGCTGAACTGCCCTCTTTTGCCATTTTTAAAGAATAAAACAGTTCCATTAGTTCTTTATTTTTTTCCACACAATATTTTACACTGAAAAGAAACCTTTTCCTGCTAGGATGTCTTAAAGTAAATGTATTGTAGGAATTTGGGTGTTATGGCCATGTCTTCATTCACAATCAGCAGATAATTGCATTAAACTCTCTTTACCTGGAGAAATTTGAAATTATATTAAACCCAACAGTCACATCACTGCCCAAACAACATAGATCACTTACAAACTGAGATGCTCCCTTCTGCCCTCAAACCAAAAGCCCTTTCAGAAGAGAGGTGTTACCACCCACCAACTGTCTCTCCAGCTGTCATGATCCTGAGCCCATTCATTAACCACGGGCAGCTCTTTTAAATTGTGCACCTGATTGTACATTTTCTGGAGACTATTGAGCTGAACTGACAAATATTCTCTCCGTGCTGGTGGCGGGGTTATGGGCTCTACTCTGGAGGAAAAGGCTTTCTCCATCATTTTGGTCACATTCTTTTAACTCCCCCCGATGGAACCAGCACTTGGCACAGGGCATGGGGCTGGCAGGGGCCCAGCTGTCTGTGTTATCCTAGGCTCCAAGAACCTGGTGGGAGATTCTATCCAGTGGGCAAAGTTGAGTACTGGGTTTACGCTAGTCTGTGCCCAAATGAAGTTTCAAAAGTCTATTGTGTTTAGGGGTTTTTTTCCTTAGAAGTGAGTCACAAAAAAATGCAGTAAAAATAGGGTGAAAGTGGACTTTCTTCCTTTTGCTGGATTGGTTTTATTTATGGTTCAGTAACAGCGTGACAGCCCACTGAATATCCAGGAGGCCACTGGGCAATCTACAAAAAAATGCAATCCACAAGCAAAGAAGCAAGGGAAGAAGGAAAGCAACGTACCCTGTGGTACAATTAAAAGTGAGGCCCAAGAATAGCATGTGATCGGGGAACACAATAAACCAAAGGCTGGTTCAGTAGTGATCGCACACATCACATAACCACTGCTCTTAACACACCCCAGAGGGCTTTGCACACACGGATGCCCTTGCACCCCGCTGAGGGCTCACGCTTTTACAGATGAGAAACGGGAGTTTATTTAAATCAAAGGTGGATGGAATAATCCAGCACAAACATTCAATTTCAAAGCCATCACTTGCCCTCTTCCTCCAGCCCTCCCTGCCAGGCTCACAGGAGAAGGCCAGGGAAGATGCTGCTTGGGACGGGCTTGGGCTGCTGTGCCAGGGCTCTTCCCATTGCTGCTGTGGTCAGTGGGCTCCTCATTTGGGTCCCCCAACAAGAGCCTGGTGCTGGCTCAGTGGCTGCGGTGTCCCCGTCCCTGCGTGTGCCCACGTGGCCGTGCGTGCATTCCCGAGGCGGTGGGGACAGGGCCTGTCACAGCTGGGGGCAAAGTAACTGCAAGCTGCGGATGGAGGCCTGGGATGCAGCGGGCAGGAGCAGCCAGAGCAGGAGCCAGCTAAGCAGAAATATTGGCCTACATTTTTTTCTCCGCCTGGTGGAAGGCATGCGAGTTTCTATGGCAACTTGTGTTTTCTGTTCGTCAGGCCTACTGACTCACTTCTGGGGGAGCCGTGGAGAAAAAAGATTGTTTTCTTTCTGTGCCAAGTCAAGTGGCTCCTTTCCTGCAGCCCAGAGCTCTTGTCTGAGGGCTTCTGGTCAGGGTTTGTGACTGGTGTGACTTCGCAGCATCAGTGTAGGGACACAAGAAAAGACAGTCAGATGTGACAGCATCCTCATCCCCTGGAGAATACATTGGCAATGAGTTAAGTTAATCTCCATTACAAGAGGACGACAGCCCAGCTGGAACGCTGGGACAGTCAGGCTGCTGCTGGTGGCAGCACAGAGCTGTGCAGGACGGCAGCGTGGTGGATCCCAGCATGTGCCTGTGCCTCGGTGAGTTTGTGAGTGCTGATGGGATAAAATGACCAGAGAGGCCCAAAGGAGATGTTGCTGAGGTTAGTTCTTGTAGGGGGAATCAGAGCTGGCGAGGGCACAGCTCAGTGGGAGGAGTGGACACATGTACAGAGCATGGAGCCAGGCGGAGCAAAACGTGTTGGTTCCTGAGCACCTCGTCACCTCAGCTTTTCTAATTGAGAAACTTTCCTGGATAGCCGAGCTTGATTTTCCAGCAGAGCCCAGGGATGCTGAGCAACCATTTTTCCTTGAAATGGAGGGGAGCTTTGCATGCACTTCTCTCAGGCTCCACGGAAATTTCCAGCTATTATGCCCTAGAGAACACTGCGAATACTCACACGACCAGCAATTTTTCTGATGCTTTTTCTTTTGCCTAATCACAAACATATGGTACACTTTAGGGGAGATTATCCTTACATTGTTAGCTTTAAAATGCAGCTTTCTTCCAGCTTTCCAAGGTCACAGCAGCTATCCAGTTAAATGCTAGAGCAGAAATAATATGTTAACGCAGCATGACCTTGGTCAATCAGTTAATCTTTCTCTACCCTATTTACTCCAGCAAAATAAAAATCCATCCCCACACACTGCAGAGTGCTTTGAGATCCTGGGGTGAAAGGTACATCATAAGCTAGAGTATTAATTATTGAAAGGCTGATAGTGTGCGTGGTGCTGGAGGGAATGTAAATGAATTTGCTGTTGGTGTCTGTTTGTTTGTGCACAGCTGCGATGCCCATCGGTCGTGGTGCTGCAGCCCCCGGCGAGCCCCCGGGCCCCTGAATGACTCCGAGGTGTGTGAGGAGCAACAGTATGGCTACTCCAGGGAGTAAGACCAGTGTAAAAGACTTTGTCACCATTTGATGTAGAGCTCCTCGTTAATCACCCTGCGAGGGGAGGTCAGGATGCAGACAGCTCTCCGCTGTCACCTGCAGAATGGCACGTGGGTGCCTGTGCGTAACATGGAGGGGCAGAGGCTCCCGCCTCTTGTTCCCTGTTGCTACTGCAACCTTGAGGTTCTGTGGGAAAACCTATTCTAAAATTGCTCATAAATGAGTTTTCTAGCTGTTACATTAAGCTGGATTAGGCAGCACACAGCATTGATTTTTAGATGTGAGAGTGCTGAATAATTTATGTGCACGTTGCCTCCTAATCCAGACCCTGGCTCTGTGACGGCTCTGGCCCCTCCCAGAGCAGATGCAGATGACTGTGGTAGGATACAGCCAAACCTCCAGCTCTCTTACTTTTTAGTATCTGCTTTAAAAAAGGCAGATCGTTTCTAACATCATTTTGTTACTGAGGTTTTATTCTAAAGTGTCCAGGAGTGTTATCCCACTGCAAGCACAAAGCATGATTTTTAGAGCTGCTGTTCCTTAAACCCTGCTTTTGCTATCATTCCATTTTAATATGGCCATGTATTGTGATATCCAATAGTTTGATACAAGCATGAGTACATAGAAACAGCAAAAGGAAAATTGTCTTTTTATGAACCATGCAGCTGTTTATCATAAATCTGAGTAAAACCCCTTTTCAGACCTTTTATCAAATTGGCTTGTGCCATTCAAGCACTTCTACTTTTCACATGCTTTTGTAGAATACATTTAAAAATAAAAGAGGACGTTGGCACAGAAGTTATTTAGCTGGTGTTTGCACCGTCCTTGTGCAGAGACTGTCTCTGAAGAGCTTAATACACTCCTGTGCGGGTTTAAGTCATGTTCAGACACAGATGATAGGTTTGTAATTTTTCTAACAACTTCATTTTATTTTTAATATTCTGCATCTTTACTGTAGCAAACAGGGTGGAACGTGTCCATTTTTCCTTTGCGTTGGGTCAGCTTTGGTTAAGTCATCAAAGGCGAGAAACATCTATTAAGTGTTCTTTTGCTGAGTCCTCAATTAAAATGAACTTACAGGGAGCAGCAAATATTTTCCTCCTATTTTCTGTAGCCCAGTTCCTGCATCCCTCAGAGGTCACAGCCTCCCTGGAGAGCAGCCTGACGGCTGCGAAACACGGCTCCAGACAAGTCCAAATGCTGCTATTCAGCAGCCCTGTAATAATCTCCCTTAAATACACCAGCTCCCATCCATCAAATGGTTGACCCTCAGGAACTGGAGTCTCACAATGCCAGGACCAAGCTGCTCCATGCCTTCAGCAGGGCAGTGCGTTTTCCTCACACAATCAGTTATCGACACCGTGTCTGGGGCTGACGTTTGTCGCGGGGTATTGGCAGGGATTGCTCGGGGCTGGGGACGGATGGCTGCTCATGGCCCTTTGCATCCTGTCCCCAGCACCTCTGCTTACCCTTGGGTCCACGAAGATGGAGACAGGGATCCCAGGCAGGGACTGCAGGGCCGAGGCTGCAGCCACGGCTCTGCAGGGAAGGGCCTTGAGCAGGGTCAGCCTCCTCACTGTGTGGGGAAACACAGGGTGTCCTTTCCATCAGCAGCACTGGCCCTGCATGTGGATGCTTTGATTAGGAAATCCAGGCCTGTTTTACATTGCACATCCCTCTCTGTGGCCCAGGCAGATGAGGTTCACCCATCCAAACTATTACATCCTCATTTCTTACTTGGCTGTTTCTCCAACATGTTCTGTTTTGGTTGGGTTGTTGTTATTTTAGTTGTAGACTTACACAGTTCTTTGTGGGACTGCATTAAAGACAAGAACTGGTGTGACGGGTACAGGTCTCACAAATGCTGTATGTGATAGAAACTGCTCCCCCTCTGTTCACAGAGCCACAGGCTGGTTTGAGTCAGGAGGGATCTCAAAGTTCATCCAGTTCCAAACCCCTGCCATGGGCAGGGACACCTTCCACTGTCCCAGGTTGCTCCAAGCCCCGTCCAGCCTGGCCTTGGACACTTCCAGGGATCCAGGGGCAGCCACAGCTTTTGTGGGCAACTTGTGCCAGGGTATCCCCCTCATTCTTCATCCTCACAGGGAAGACTTTCTTCCCAATATCCAATCTAACCCGACAGGAATTACTGCAGGAAGGTCAAGATAGCATCAAAAATTATTGCCAGGCTGGATGATCCATCTGGAAGTGTTTGCAGGACTGAAACGATACTGTTCTTTGAAACAGGAGCAGCAGAAACCCTTTTCTTCATGACTTTCATTGCCAATTATCTCCCACTCGCTGGGCTGCGAGTTTAATATCGGCATTTTGGGAAGCCCCGCAAACACCCACCGTGGCCAGTGCACACCAGCTGTGCTGCTGCTGCGGGACTGGTGCGGGATCACTGCAGGGACTGGTGTGGGATCGCTGCGGGGTCACTGCGGGATCGCTGCGGGGTCACTGCCGGGACTGGTGCGAGATCACTGCCGGGGTCACTGCGGGATCGCTGCGGGGTCGCTGCCGGGACTGGTGCGGGATCGCTGCGGGATCACTGCGGGACTGCCGCGNCGGAACGGGCGCACGGCGCTGCCCCGGGCTGTCGGCGCTGCCCCGGATCCTCCCGGCCCTGTCCCGAGCGCACCCAGCGCTGCACCAGAGATCTCATGCGCTGCCCCGCGGGTCTCAGCGCACCCAGCGGTGCTCCGGGGCTCCCCGGCGCTGTCGAGGGGGTTCATTTACGCAGAAGAACGCTGTCGGGTCAAAATCGCTCGGTCGCTGTCGTCTCCAGGATGCATCACTTGGCAGGGCTTTTAATGTAGTTAAAAGGTGACTCCAAGCCACGCAGAGGCCATTCCAGTTCTCAGGGGAGAAGAATTGTGTTTCTCTGTGTATTCTGTAGATCAGATTCTGTCATTCCAAGCAGGTATTTTAGTCACAGACCATATCTGCAGCAGACTGTGGTGATGTGTTCAGTGCTGGTGTCTCCGTCAGCCATTGCTCCAGACCTGGGAGACCTCAGCATGCAGCCTGTGGACTTTGGATGGACCTTTCCCTCCCCCTGTTCCCCAGCAGTTCCAGCAGCAAGTTCTGCAGCTGAGCACAGCCTGTTCCTGCTGCACAGTTTCCTGCGCCGTTGCAAACCACACAAGGTCAGGTTCTTACCTGCTGAGAGACCTGCACAGCTGATAGTGCCCCGTGTTTCCACACTGGCCCCATGTGGAGCTCAAACCTGGACCTGCTCGACTGCACAAGTGATGACCACGGGATGCAGCAGCATGCCAGGAAAAGCCAGCCCCAGGCATGAGCCCCGGGAGCCCAGCAAGGATTTGGGTCTTCCCTGGAGCTCATCCGTAGCAGCGTGTGCTGTTATAGTAGAAATATTATGAATTACATATTATTGGCATAATATAAACTGTCCTTACATCGTGCTGAAGTTCCTGGACCAGTATGGGGACTACTGGGTAAAACCAGGAGGAATCTGGGGAGTGTCTGAGACCCCGGGAATTCGGTGTCAGCACTTGCCAGCGCTGCCCCAGGGTGGATGTCAGGTGCTGCTGTGGGAGGAATGGGCGAGTTTTCAGCCATATCAGCAGATCTGTGTGAGACCTGTTCATCACACACGTCCCGCTTAACCACTCTCCATTATTAAATATTTACAATAAGAATGTATTCATCATCAAAACCCTAAATAAAAGGATTACAGAGAAAGTCAGAATGGTTCAGTAGGAAACAGCACTAATTATTTTCACCCTTGTAGGTTTTTCTGTGTTCGGTTCTTGAATTTCAAAATGAAAATATTGAGATAAACTCCTGCTTTCATGTGAGCACAGTTGGGGGGATATCTTATTTGGTGTGAAGCCTGGAAAGGGAGAATTAACACTCATTTAATCATTTATGTTCAGTCATAATTTAGCCCTGAGCAACAAAGTGTTTAAGCAGGAGATAAAACTTTAGGCAGTCACATATTCCAGTGACTCCAGACAGATTATTCAGATGCCTGAACTGAAAAGTTGATTATTCAGAGTGAGGGAAGAACAGAATTCCCATGTGCTGGAAGCTGAGTTGTGGAGCCCAGCTGGGGCAGATGGATGCTGAGAGTTTTCAATCCAGGGTGCAAACACGGAGCTCAGTCCCTGCACAGCCACCAGCACCGGTGGCGATGCCCCGGCTCACAGGGGTTGTGTGACCTCAGAAAAGTCAGGAAATTAAGGAGAGTCATTTCTGAACTGGGGGAGAAGTCACAGAGATGAATATTGCCAGCAAACTAAACTCACTGCTGGTCATGGGATGCAGAAATCCTGAGGATGGTTTGAGCACAGAGAAGCAGTTTGCTGCACAGCTGGAAGGAAAACAAGCAGAAGAGCAGGAAGGAGATTGTCAGGTCTCCAGCACTATTGCACTACTGCAGTTATTCCACATCTGCACAGCTGAAGTGGTTTTTTTCAACATCCATCACATCCCTAGTACAGGATATATGTAGGGTATTAGGTGAGCCTTGTGCCGTTGTGTCATCCTCAAATGGAGATTTTTCATCTCCTTTCAAATCCTATTTGTTTTGTGGGGGGGAGAAGGGTGGATATAAGGAAAGATGATGAGCCCCACAAACACTGCTGCTTTTTCCTGCACTGTCTGTATATGAATATCATCATCATTTTATCTAAATAAGTCTAAGCCCATTCAAACGTTATCTAATGTCATCAATAACTCTCAAAACAAAGAAAGGCATTTACAACAACCCAGCTTTATGATTAAGGTATTATTCAAATTCACCACTCAGAATGTTTCAGAGTGATTTCCTTCAGGCTCAGCTACAGCCACAACATACTAGAGATCAGTATCTGTGCCATCTGAGTATCATCCAATGCAACCTAAAGGACTGACTAAACAGGAAATAATACACAGAGAAGAAGATAAAATGGCCTCAGCATTCCCTCAAAACAGGTAAAAAGGCTCACTCACCTCTGAAACTATATATGCTGATAAGGAGACCAAAGGTTTAAATTCTCTTAAGTTACATCTAATCTTTAGAGACGATGAAAAAAACCCAGTCAATTTCATTCAGATTTGACTGCAAGTTTTAAAACCTCAGATGGAAACTGAAGAGGCCCCTGTTCCCTAGTGCAGGGCTGGATGCTGCAGCTCCAGCAGTGCCACCTGCAGTGCCACCTGCTCAGGAGCTGCAGGAGCCTTCTCTTCCTGGGAGGAGATTCCTGCCCATGGGTTGTTGTCAGGAGTAGCCCAGGTGAGGAAGAGCAGCATAACCCCGAGCGGAGTCCCTGAGGCTGGGCAGCCTGATGGGAAGGACAGCTCTGACTTCAGACCAAGCCACTCTGCCCCTGGGTGCCCTGAGCCCCTGAGGTCGGTGTCTGGCAGGGTTGCGGCAGTAGCCCAGTGCCTGCTCTTCCCAAAAGTGGAGCATAACGGGGTAGAAATTGGACCTCTTGGTACTTCTAACACATATACAAAATTTTAAACACTGTCCCTAAAGTGTTCACAGAGTCACCCCAGCTAATGTAAGTGTAACCCAGGTAATGTAAGTGTTCTGGTTTATCCCTGTCCCCAGTAACAGTGTCAAATGATTCAGCGAAAACCCTTCCAAAAAACCCTCCGGAGGTAGATGAATATACAGTTGATGGATTCTAGATGTGTACCCAAGCTGCTCCATCAGCCAGGTCCAAAAACTTGCAATAAATAAATTTAATCAGGAAACATCGCTCAGATATGAATGTTTAATGACGCTGATTTATACTTTGAGCTGCCAAAGCTAGGAGCCAGCTTAGCAGTCAAGAGCCCACAGAGCTCAAGGTTTCAAAACAAACAACTCTCCTTGGAGATTAGTGTTGCAAAAGATGTGAGCAGGCAGAAGAAGGAATGTTTTGCCTCTTGCTAAAGCGTTAACGCAGCACAGAACTAAACTATTGTATGGCACCTGAAAAGGTTTCTATCAACAACCTGATTTTTGAATCTGACGTATACAGTCACACACAACACACACAAAATAAACCTGAAAACATCCAGGTTACAAAGGGAAGAACATGAAGATGCCAGATTCAGTCTACCCTGGAGTAGCTCTTGCCGAGCTCCCTAAGGCCGCGTGCATTGTGTGACTTTCAGCAGTGCTCACGCTGCTGCCACACAGGCTGAGCTCAGCACAGCCCAGGCGGCTCTGGGGAACCGGGCTGGCTGATGGAAGGCATTCCTGGTGGTAAAACTCCTCCATTCATTGTGAGAGCTGGGAGGAGCCGGTGAGGCGGTTTGCAGAGATGATTGCAAAGCGGCTGAAAAGTTCCCTGAGAAATGAAGCTTGTCCCTCCGTGAGCTGCACCTGCCCGAAGGTACCCCAGGTGAGTTCTTTTGGCCAGGCTTTATCCACATCTATATTTTATTTTATTTACCTCTTCTGCTCATAGTTGTCTACACCTTCTGCTCGTGTGTGATGTCGATACCCTTCTTACTGCTGTGAGGAATTCACATAACACAGGGATGAGTTCATGGCAAAGCGCAGGAGGAAATGACTCCTTGCATCTGCAGAGAAGGGTCAGATGAACGTGCAGTATATGAGGCCACCAGTCACACGCTGAGCAAGGAGGAGACATCGCCCTGACCGCCCAGCACAGGCGGTGGGAAACAGAAGCACCTTTAGAGCCAGCCCCAAGCTCCACAAACCAGTACAGCCCATCTCACAGGCGTTCGGGCTTGCCCCCTTCAGTGGCCATTCCTCAGGGTAGTTTTCAGTTTGCGAATTCCTTAATGGTTTTAGGTAGAATGAAAATTCTCATAGGAAAATCTGTTCTTTTCAATCCCATTCCTTCCGTGAGAAGCATTGGTTTTTCTAACGAGTTTATTTTCCCTTTACTTCAGTATCTTTTCCCAGCCAAAAAACAGAAGTCAATCAGAGGTAGATACTCAGAATGGAAAATTTCCCTGTGGATAATTCAAGTTCAATTTGGTTCTGCAAGCTACCGACAAAGGGCCGTATAAAGGGAAACGTGGCTCACGTTAACCGCAGTGTGCGGTGTCTCCCAGGACGGGCACTGCGTGTGCTGACCCTTCCCAGCGGGCTCCCTCCTTTTTTTGCTTTCACCCATAGGAAAGGTTCGGCTTTTCCCTTCCGTGCAGCCACCGCACCGGCTGCGGGGCAGGACACGCCGGAGCCCTCAGCCACCCGCACCCACAGCGTGTGTCCCGGGACAGCCCAGGCGGCTTCTGTAGGAACGGGACAGAACTCGGGAGCCCTGCGGGGGCAGAGCGGGGCCGGGCCCACCCCGCGGGCACCCGAGCGCGCGGTGCCGGCCGGGGCAGGGATCGGGCCGGGG
>VZRS01006230.1:0-29847 GCA_013398055.1 Ifrita kowaldi
AGGTACAGGCTGCAGCAGCTGCTGCAGTCAAAGCGCACCATCATCAGCACTCACAACATCCACAGCAGCAACTGGACATTGAGCCGGACAGACCCATCGGATACGGAGCCTTTGGTGTTGTCTGGTGAGTAGAGACAAAAATGAACCAATTTCTCCTTGTCATTCTTTACCTGATCATAACTCATCCTTGTTTTTGTCATTTGAATCAGAATACAAGAGAGCTGCTTACTGCGAGTTTTTTTGCTGGTTCTTCTCTGTTCTTAGAAAGTTGCTTCGCTTGTTTGCGTTGGCAGAACAAGGTTCCCAGTGGTGAGGAGCCACCTCTGACTAAGAGCCCACCCTGCCGTTCTCTTCCAAGACAATGCAGCTTGTTTATGCCCTTTCTGTACCTTTAATTAGAGTCTGCATCTGTGCAGCTAAGCCGTGCTTCCTAAAATTTCAGGTTAACAAATGAGCATTAGAATATTCATTTTGACCTGGCTTAAGAGTCAGAAATGAAAAGCGTATGAAAATGTCTTCCTTGTGCAGTCACCTGTCAAGATCTTTGTCTCGTGGCGGTTTGACCTGCGGTGGTGCTGTGTGCTACCTAAAACAGCCCAGCTGAACTTTGCTCCCCTCTCAAAAATGGAAATGGGATTTCCTGCCTCACTGTAGCGCTGCCTCCGGCCCTTTTATCCCCCAGCCACATTTCAGAGGAGTCTGTCAGCAGAGTGGAATCTCTTGTAATGCATTTTGTGACTACCTTAGAGCCATGTGTGTAATTACTGCCCTTCAGGAGCACTGGCACAAAACTGGCAGCAGTATATATATATATTTGTGTATAAATGTTTGTCAGTGTGCCCTATTCTGAGCTGTGCCTGGGAAGCACGAAGGCTGGCAGGGGGTGTTGTGGAGAGCAGGCGTGTTGCAGTGCACTTCCTGCAGCACAAATGCAAAGTTTGCAGCGTGCAGCTGTGTGTGGTGTCTCAGCCCTCTGCAGTGTTCCCAGCTGAGCCTCTGGGGTGCCCCAGGAGTTCTGCTTTAGGCACTGGCTGAGCTGCAGCTTCATTGAGAGGAGTGACCGTGTCACGATCTGTGCCAGTGTACGGAGGCAGAGGGCTCAGCAGGGCAGGCCTCAGGAGAGCAAAACCCCTTCTCCCTGCAGCCCAGCCCTTCAAGTTGGCCACGCATTACCAGCCCAGTGTTGGTACCAAAATGGTGCTTTCTGAGGAGGCCGAGGGAGCTGCAGGAGCGAGGTGCAGGTCAGTGTTGTGGTTGCTCTCGTGTGCCTTCCCTCAGAGCTGGGGAGTTAATTTAAATGCCGAGTTCTCCCAGTCGGAGGGGAGCTGTTGTGCAGTCGGCACTGCCGTGCTCTGGCTGTGGTACAGCATTAAAAAGTGGGTGTAAAAGAATGAAAAACTGACAAGGAATCTGCTGTAAAAAATTATTTAAAGGTATTTCCATCCGTTTATATATTTTGTAAAGTATGGAGTTTCTATAACTTAATTTGTTACAGTCTTTGCTTAAATTTATGTTGTTATGTAAGATCAACCCTTTTTACCGGTGTTTTGTTTGCCTATGTGTTTCCCAGGTCTTTATTTTCCCAGTTCTATTTGCCAAAAAACAAGGTGCAGAGAGAGATCTGCTTCCACAATATTCAGTAGAATGAAAGGTCACGCTTGCATATTTAAATATAATATCATTAAGAGTGCTGAGGGGAAAAAGGAAGTGTAGAGGGAAGGGTCTGAGTGACAGCAGGTAGGAAAGACAGTGCCAAAAGCATCCGCCCATCCCGAGCCCTTGGCCACGCACCTGCGGCCGCCTGGCAGGACCTGCCCCTGGGGGCCTGTGCCTGCAGAGCTGCAACTACAGCTTTGCTTTGAGGTAACAACAGCTTGGGAAAGAGAAAACAACAAAGGAGGAGGGTGTTAGCTAAAAGCAGAAGCTGGGAGCTGGGATCCCTCCGGCAGAGCTGGGGCTGCACTGGCTGAGGATGTCATTGGTGGGAGTGAGTTCCTCTTTGCTCACGTGTGTTTGAATTCCGTGGTCACTGCTCGGCTTTTGGCATTTCATACTAACTTCTGCTGGTGAGTGCAGACTGGATTTAAGAGTCTGTAAGCAATAATTAAACTGAATTTTAGTTTCATTCAAAATGTGGAAGAATGCCCCTGGAATTGAGTTCTAGCTACGTGAGATACGTAAACACTAACTTGGGTATTTATAGTTTGAGGTGACTTGGACGTGAGCAATGTACACTTGGGTCTAAGCGTGACACAGAATTCATGAAGCCTGAGTGACTTTGGAAGGAGGGTTCTGTTGTTTCTCAGTACCTTGTCTGAGTGTTATTTGCGCTAATAGATAACTGAAAAGTTTCTATCAGTGCTTCTGAGGGAAATGGATGTTATTGCATAGACAGCTGGAGTATTTGCAGAAGTCTTTCATCTTCTTCTCTGATGTGTCACTGCTTTGTTTGGAAGGTACAACTGACCTGCCGCTCAGTTCAGTGCGTCAGACGAGTGATCAGTGTGTGGAGTTGCACTTCCCGTTACCTCACCGAGAGAGATTTTCTCTTGGCAGTTGAATTAGCATTTGTCATTAGTTCATTTGTCTGGTACTCGATGATGTTTCGGGGTAGCTAATGTGCTGCTGGAGTTTTTCACTCGTGAAGAGCCAAAGCCTTGTGCTTCAGCACTTTCATTATTAACTCCTGCGGGCGAGTGCTGCTGCCTCTGGTGTCTGTGCACACAGGCTGTGTCCTCGCTCGGCTGGGCACCACCTCTGTGGAAATCAGCTGTCCCTGGCACAGCATCTGCTCTGCCTACTGAGCTGGGATGGGGAGGGTGTTGCTGAAGCAGGGACAGGTATGCAGGACCTTCCCGGGTCCTGCAGGTTTGCTTCCCCACACTCTGGTTTGGTGAATTGCCACAAACCCAGTCACGTTCCTCATTTGCCAAAACCAGAGCGATTTGCTCTTGGAATATTCCCTGCTTTCATGTTCCTAAAGTGCTGAAAAAAATCCAGATTTTAGTGTCAGCGACAAGCTCTGTCTGTGCCCTGTGGTTCAGACTGTGTAGGGCTGAGTTTTGGAAGTCTTGTGCCTGTTCCAAGAATAAGGAGCTGTCCTTTGGAGAAGTGCTCCCAGTTTTGCTGGGGAGACATGCTGCTGCCATCTGGTGGGATTCCTAAAATAATAATAATAATAATGATAATAAAAAAATGTATCGATTGAACCTGCCAAGGCTGATAGGTTTGGAGTGAGGGGTGAAGCCTCAGTCCCTCTACAAGAGGTGCTTGTGCTGTTTGTGCAGGATTCCTGGACTGGTGAAGAGGCTCTGCAGCTGTGGTGGGGAGATGGGGAATAATGACTGTTGTTGCTGGTTCAAGGTGGTAACATTGCTGCTGAAATGTTGTGGAAATGCCCTGTTGGCCTGGATGTGTCCCCTCCAGTGGAATAAGAATGTAAGGTGTGGGGGAATTCTTTTTGTCTTATATGTGTCTCTTAATTTTGAAAAGTTACTGTCGTTCATCAAAGGTCGTGGAACCAAAAAATCTGTCTTAATAGTGTCAAATCCGTGTTAAAAGACATCTTTGTGGAAGAGCTGTTAAAAGTGACAACAGAAAAAAATATTTGAATTAATAATTTTTTGAAAATTCCTGATATACCCCATTTGAAATTGTGTGTGTGTGGGGGTTAATGTACTTGCTTCTAATCCTTTTTATTCAGGAGGTCACATGACAGTACAATGTACCAAACAGTTTGGCTGTTGGTGTTGTGACAGGACATCATGTTCAGGCTGCCATAACTTTAAGGGCAGAAGTAATTTAGCCTAAATCTGCTGTTCAGTCCTGGCCTGCAAAAGCCTGAAAACACCAAAGTCATTGCTCCATAAAACCCGAAAGAATATTGCATACAATGGATTGTTGCCTGGACCCTGGAACTATTTTAAGAGGGTTTTATCCCAGCACTGATACTAAGCACAGCAGCAGGAAAGACGTTTCCAGGATAAACCGATAATCTCCCGTTCCTTTAAAGGAATGTGTCCTGCTGAGCAAGGATGCAATGGGGATAATGAGTTTGGGACAAAATTGCTAGAACGTATATTAAGGAAAAAGGTGTTGCGCGTTCAGCAGAGTTTGGAAAGTGGCAGAAGTTCTCCTTCTGCTGTCTGATATTGCTGAAAACCACAGCGATGTTTTGCATAGTTAATGCTGTTAATGATGCCTAGGCTGGTAAGCAGGAAGACTTTAGCAGAAGTTGAACTCTGGACCTTTCTTTTATGAAATCCATTAAGACTTTTGGTGGGAGAGGTTTTTTCTGAAGTTAAAGCTGTCCGTATCATCTTTTTCCAGTCCCTCAAACCTCACCTGTTAGCAGGAGACACTACTTGACCATCAGGAAATATTCCGTGTTAATTAACATTTAGGTTGACAATTGTTTGCTTTAAACTATTTAATGTGGCACTTTGTGTTAGTTTAAAATGCCTTTTCTGTAACTGCTGAGCAGTGCTGACGCTGTTCTGCTCCTCACCCCACAGTGGGAGGGCTGGGGGTGCACAAGGAGTGGGGACAGGAGGGGCTCGATCCCTCGGGCCCCAGGGGTGTTCCAGACCCTGTGGCATCGTGCCCTGTGCACAGAGCAGCGGGAAGAAGGAGAAGGGGGGTGTTGGGAGTGGGTGTTTGTCTCCCCAGGTTGCCGTGGTGCAGCTCTGTGGGGCCAGGCTCAAACCACGACAGTTTTCCGCTCTTTGTGTTCTACTTCAGCGAGTTCTGCTGTTGTCTGGGGTGCCTGATGCAGATAGACAATGATTTCATAAGAAAGAGGCCAAGTCATTTTTATCCAGTTATTGGAGGGAACCATGAGGATGCCTAAGGCAAAGGAGGCAAGCACTGGCAATGGGCACAGAGCAGAGTGGGGATTGGCTTTCACATTCACCATCACAGTGGAGGGAGCTGCAGGTGATGATCTTGGACCCCTATGTCAGTATTTTTTATAGGATTGCTTTATCTAAATTGGATTCTGACCCTATTTGTGAAGAAACGTAGTAGAACAATGACCTTATTCAGCTTTTTCTATATGGGAAATTTTGCAAAGCTTTATGTTTGAGTGGTTGGGGTTTTTTTCAAATTTCCCGAAAAGAAAAAATCTGTTAACGTTTAAATGACTGTTTCCCAAATGAAGTGAATTAAATGAAATGGATATAGTAACTCTTTGCATTGAAATTAGACGTCGGGATTAGGTGAAATTCTATCCAAGTAATATACAAGATTGTTCATTATTGTCTTGTAAGATGATGCAAGAAAGAAGGAATGTGAATAACATTTTTTTTTCCCTCCAAGTTGGGGGAGGACCATTTGGGATAAATTAGTCCACTGTAAATTATGCCAAGGTCAGCGTTTCACAGGTCACTTGAAATGCAAGTGGCTTTGCAGCACCTGCAGACCTTGATGTTGTTTGTATTCACACAGGACTGAATGCTGATAATCCAGTTAGATCCTGGTAGCATTCAGTGTTTTTTCTTTTTTCCTCTGAATTCTGCAGATGTTACAGCTTGTGACTGGATCTGCAGTCTAATATTGATTTTCCA
The DNA here is from genome assembly GCA_013398055.1 of Ifrita kowaldi. Taxonomy (NCBI): domain Eukaryota; kingdom Metazoa; phylum Chordata; class Aves; order Passeriformes; family Cinclosomatidae; genus Ifrita; species Ifrita kowaldi. The sequence continues at coordinate 5,565 of VZRS01006230.1, forward strand.
GAAGACATATTTCTGATGTTCTTCTCCTCTCTTCCCCCGGCTCTTGCCTCTCTTTTTAAGAGGGTATTTAAGTTGTCAAATTCCCTAATCCAAACCAGAAGCTATTGGTGTTTTGAGGGGTGAAGGTGTGAGGGTGCAGCCCAATGTGTGGGATCCCCCAGAGCAGCAGATAAAGGCTGTAACAGGGTCTGGGGGGAGGCTGCTGGCTGTGCCTGGGCTGCTTCATTTCTCAGGGAACAATGGGATAGAAAGAATAGCTTTGGGCAGGTAAAGTAGAGGAAGCCTTTGGGATATGTTTGAAGTGTTTTTTGATGACTTGTAATGGTTGTATCTGGGTCTCATGTATCTTTAATCCTCTGGAAAGTTCTGCCTTCTGGTCTGGAGCAGGTAACGTGCAGCTGTTCATATGAGAAAAGCTGGCTCAAAGGTGTGTAGAGTTTGCTTAAGTAGAATTTGTGTTCATTAATATAATCGGTGATGTCTTTTAAAAGGCATGTTAAAAATCCACAAAGAGCTTTAAGTGCTAGAAAATCTCGTAGTAGATGCTGTAAGTTTTGCCTTATTGGTAGTCAGAGTAGCTACTGCACCCTGTTTTGCAAAAGACCCCTGAGTAAGGTAGGAGTTGCTTAAATCAAAGTGGCAGATGGCAGGCAGTACAAACATGTATGAAAAGGATAGAGGCTTCTGGGGTTAATGCATTTATTTATTGATGATAGTATTTGTTCATAATCAGCAGTAAGAGGGAAAAAGTGGATGAGATGGGCAGTGAATGGGTGGTAGCTACTGGTGGTACAAACCATAGCAATTACCTATCTCAGAGGGGTTATAAAAACTAATGTTGTTGTACCAGTAATTTAAAAAAAAAATAACAGAGGCAATATATTTTCTTTACTTTTTATTTCCCCCACTGTGTTCTGACTGTCTTTTTCATCACTTCTGCCCGTTTTTCTTATTTTCTGCTATTGTCTGTGGTACTTGGTATGAAGTGTAGCTTATCAACAGCTTGCTTAAATGAAGACAGTAGTGTTTGGAGATGAGGGGTAAATTGTAGAAAACAAATAACACTTCCCTGTGGAAATCACTGGAGCTCCATCCATAGTGCATTGTAGGAGGAACGTGGGAAAGAGTGAAGTCACCTTCTCTATAGAAACACATGGCCTTCCTTGGTGTGTCCTATGGGCACATGGGTGGGCTGCAGCCTCTGGGTGCAAAATGTGTGAATACTTGTGATTCCAGCATGTAGATCACAGAACTGAGTCTCGTCTGGGGAAATCCCCCGCTTGCCCGTGGTCACAAATGCCTTAAAATCCTTGAGGTGCTGATACTTGTAAGGTTCAATTTTGTATTGTGAGTCTGCTGAGAGCCTCGATCAATGAAATTGTCAGCTCAGTTTTCTATGTTCACAGTTCCCTAATTTTGCTACAAATTGCCTGGAGGGGTTTCAGTAATTGTGGAAAAATGCCACTCATGTTCAGGTGAACACAGGTGTGTGAAGTGAGTGCACAGCGCGTGGTGCAGTTCATGCTGGTGTGTGCCAGTGGGTACAGCCCTGAGAGAGGACAGGAGGGCAGAAAGCTGCAGGGGAGGAGGACAGCCAGGTACCAAAACGGTGCTCCAAACCCACCAGAACAATAAACCAAACCTACCAGAATAATCTGGACTTCATTTCAGTGTTTAAAGCTGCATCATCTTTTCTTATGCAATCGTGATGGATAAACGAAGGCAGACTTATACCAGCCTTGATATGAAACAACTTCCATGGCTACAGCTCTGGAACATGGCCATGTACAGTCTTTAAAAGTGCTTAGTAAGAATTTGAGTTTTAATCCTGAGGGCTGGGCAGAATCAGTGTGTCCTGGTAGTATCATTCTTTAATTTCCTGATGTGGTGTTTTTCTATAAAGGCTTGGAAGCATTTGTGTGTGAATGGAATTTTTATGCTCTCTATGCTGTTGGATATAACACCAGAATGGTTATAGCAGAATCATTTTGTAGAATGGATATTCTCTTATTTCTTTAATTTTCTTAGAACATGGTGTGATAGTATTTATGTGGAATTCGAAAAAATAAGAGGTTTTTCAGAGCATTCTGCTCAAGAACTCTTACAGGAAATTTTGTGGAAAAGTGAAATATACTGGGAACTGTAGTAATTTTTGGACGCTAGAGGAGAATCTTCTTACCTCTATTCTCTTTTACAGGAAAATACATTTTAATAGTTGCAAAAAAAACCCCCAAAACCAAAAACCAACCTCACCAGAGAAACTGGTGTTTCAGTTTCCTTGTCCTTTTGGAATGGTGCTATTGCAAATTTTAATCCTCAGTCCGTTCCTGGTTCATGGCAGTTTGTCTCCATTATCCGGGTACCACCAGGCGGTGCTCTTAGGGTTTTCTTAATTTTGCAACCGAAGTGGTGTCAGGGTAAAGCCTTTGCTTAATGGGACCGGTGAAGCTGGGGATGGTGTTGAGCTGGTGGCCAAATCATTATTCAGGCTTTGATCTATGTTATTGTGATTTTTTTCTGAAGAGTGACTGACTCTCCCTTCTCCCTTGGCAGTGTGTGTGGGGTTTGCTATTGCAGGTAATGCATTTTATTGTTTTATGTAATATAAATTCATGTAACTATTGAAGATTACTTGTCTGTGAATAGCAAAACTGACTCCATAAAGGCAATAGCAGCTTTCAGCAATGAGCAGTGTTCTTCCTGTGCACCGTGGCTGAGGTGTGTGCTGGCACTGGTGTGGGTGAGGGAGGGGAGCCTGGCACGTGCTTTCACTGAAAGCCATTCTATTCAGCCTGACCTGTTTTGGTTCCTAATGGGTTAAGGTATACTACAGGAAATACGGAAAAAGTTCTCTCCCAGTCCATTTTGAACCCCTTGATTGATGTAGGGCGCTCCTGTCTGGGGTACAGCTGCAGGTCACTGGCTTCTGAGCACAAGTGTGTCTCTGCCTTTTAACTGGGGACCTGTTTGGCTTCCTCCTGCCTTCGTTTTTAAAAGCCCTTGGCAGCCCGTGTGAGACTATTTGAAAGGCCTCAATTAGAGCTGTTTCCCCCCGGAGAATGCATAGTGACAGGACAAAAGCATTGTTTAAAGGCTGTTCTCATCTTGCAGTTTAACTTCTCTTTGGATGTTTCTGTAAGTTCTGCTTGGCTCGTTCAGAACACGTCTTTGGAAGGGGGATTTCTTTTTGGGACAAGGAAGAGAAGGCATTATTATTTCCGGGCTGCTTGCCATCCATCTTTCTCAATTTTATCAATTCCTAGGCTAGCGTTCTTGGTAAACTGAAGAAAAGAATTTCCTGAGTCTCTCAGTGCTTTCTGGCTGTCCTGTGTTCTTCCCGATGTGTTTGAAGTCTTCTAGACCAGACCTCCTTGATGTTGATTGGTAGCTCGTGGGATGATGAAGCAGAATAGCTCTTTTTGTTATTGTTCTGGCTGACGGAAGGGCTGTGGATCAGATGGGTCATGGGGAGCCGTGCTGTTCCTCACGTGAACGTGCACAGGGCAGCCCTGCCCAAGGTCACAGGCGTGGGCTGTGTGCAGGGGGGTCCCAGCACGAGAGGGGCGGCTCAAACCTGCTCTTGGCTCTGCGTGCACATTTTAAAAAAAAAAAGCACGATAAGGACAGTTAAATGCAAAAACAATGCAAAAAGAATTGAGATACTATTTCTGTTTTTTAACAGAAGTGGGGAGTGTCCCGATTAATTAACATTTTTCAAGTCACAGCTCCTATTTCAATTGCAAGGATGTATCAGAACAGGATATGGAATGGACCCAAAAATTAAGATCTGCCAATAGTTTTGTCAAGGGCACGTGTCTTCTAAGTCAGTGTTCTCAGAGCTGCTGTTGTTAAGATAATGTACAGGTAAAGAACAGTAGGGTTTAGAGCTGTATGTTTTCCTGTAGTTCAGCATATGGAAACGAAAAAACCCCAACTACCAAACACAGAACCAACCAAGGCTTGTATAAAAATAATATCCAGCTTTTAAAGTGAAATAACAGTGAGTAATGACTAGCATCTACTTTATTTTTATGTCTAAATTCAAATTGTTGGGGGCAGAAGCTCCCACATAATAATTGCTGTTAATTTAAAGGGACAGTGACCTGCATCACTACTGCTCTGTACAGTGCTGCTTCGCCAGTGAATATTCACATCATGAACTGGAAAGGATGTAAAATTAGGACCTGCTAGACTCCTCTTCAGGTTTTAATCTAAAAGCCATTAAAATTTGCCATTTATGATTTGGCAGAGAAAGAATTTTATCTTCTCCTTGTAGATCCAGACTGTTTGTGGAGAGGGGAGTGTCTGTGTGTGCTGCGGAATCCTTCTGTGTCACTGACTAAAGCAAGACCAGCCCAGATCCTGCATTCTGGCAGTATTTGTGCACCACTCTTCTAAAAGAGAATGTCCTACAGCTGCACTGAGGGGCAAAAATGTATTTTAAAAAATCTGTTTTACCATGGATCACTTGATTTAATTGAAGACAGTAAGAGCTCTACCTAAGAGCTTAACTAAAAGCAATTTTTAATTATGAAGTGGAAAGTGCCTTTTATTTGTTTTTTCAATTATTATAGATACCTCAAGGTATCAAAGTGCTTTTCTGAGCATATTTGCTCATTGATTGCACTTGAAAAGTCAGGATTAAGGACTTCCACCGTGCTTTTGCCGGCAGGGCATTCATTCACATCCTCACCCAAGCCTGTAAGCTGAGCTGCAGCTTCCCTTCTGCCCCTGATGAAAAAACAAAGCATTTATGTTCTTTAGGTTTGGATTGCTTATTGTTTTCTGAAGCAATTGAGGAAAAGTAGGTGAGTGTTGACAGAATCAGGACCAGCTTTGACCTACTTGTGGCTTTTTTTCTGATCTCTGTCTTGGGCATGTCACCTTACAATTTTTAAGCTACTGTTTACTCATCTGAAACCTCATCTCAAACATTGAGAACTGACAGGTGTTTGGTAATTTGAATATTAAATGTATATATCATCACTCCCACAGTTGTTCCCAAGGAGATTTTGTCACTTACCATATGACCCAGTAAAGGGAATTATTCTGTAATAATTTTATTTCATCCTGAACTATTGTTTAAACTTTGGGTTTGAAGTATTTTAGAGTCATTAATTTCATTCCCCTGGAATTGCACCCATGGTAGCAATTCCATCTGTTATCACAAGGTTTTTTGACAGACTCAGAATAGAGAAACATATATTAGGATTTTCGTGTCAGTTCATGGATATCACTTGAAGCTAAATACAGCTGTGAAACGACGAGGTCAGGAGGGAGTCCTGCAGGTCAGACCTCGGCATTTCTGTGGATGGAGTTATGAAACCAAACCAACTGCATTGTAGGATGTCAGTTAATTTGGTTTATAACAATTCAGGCTGGTTTTCTTCTGGTGGGAAGAGGGAGAGACACATTTTCCTTGAAGATCTTGTAATATTTTAAACAGTTCTTTAAGATGACATTTTGTGGGTGAGTTTTAGAAACGGGAAAAGGTTGAGGATCACTCGAGCTGTGCTGCCTCCAGCACCTGGTACAGGTCACCTGGCCCTGGCACCAAGACATGAACAGGGTTGGTTGGCTTACCTGAAAATTTAGATTTTGCAAATTTTACAGTATTTCAGACATTTGAGTAGTAACCAAATGACATCTCATAGAAATTCATTGGTTACATGTTCTGCTGTTGCAGACACGAAAGAATTTTAAGCAGTCTCGTCCCACTCTCAGCAGGCTGTTCACTCAAAGGTGCTGTTCACCTCTCCACTTTAGTGTGTCGCTCTAATGTCCCCGGATTTCTGAAATTGCCTTTTGAATCTATTGAAAAGGAGTGGTTATGGCTCCAATGTAATTGAGACTGTCAAGGAAATAGGTGGAATTTTTACAGTACTGTGAGACTTGATGGTATGTGACAGAGGATCATTCACTTCACTGGTCCATGGTAATGGGAGACTGATGTGTCTTTAAACGCTCTGGTAATAAATAGAAGACTGATTTTTACTTTTTTTTTCCTTCTTTTTTGCAAGGCTGTGGGTCTTTCTTAAATCTTCATTAACATGTACTAAAATATAAAGCACTTCTTTCATGTTCCAAAAATAGACCATCTCAGACATCATCTAGACTTTTGGACTGTAGAGGTTATAAATTTATTTATTTCACACTTGTGTTTTGACGTGTCACTTCTGTTCCTACAGTAATTCAGAGAAGGAATGACTGGGCAGGGTTGAGCACATAGAAATCTTTACATAGAGAAAAAATTGCAGCAGTTTGCAATAATTTACATGAGTAAAATGTGCAGTGGAAGCCTTAGAAAAGCTGATGTGAAATGCCTTGTGTATAGCGCCAAGGACACAGCTGTTAATGTGGTTGGGCCTTTTACCACCATTGTCAAACAGCCCAAAGGACGATCCTGAGTTGCCATTCTGGGAAAAGCTGCGTTGCCTGGGAAGGGGGCGGCGCTGGAGGAACTTGTGTCAGGTGTGCTGCTCCTTTGGCTCTCAGCTCCTGCTTTGGTTTGTTGGGTAGCGGAGCAATTGAGACGTCTCTGCTTAGTGTTTACTTTGGCCGTTGTGAAGTGTTGGGGTTGGGAATTACAGCATCTTACAGGCTTAGTGTGTATTTTAAGTAATATTTTAGAGTTCAGTGATTCTAATATCCATGCCTGTGCAAGACAAATAAAATACTGTTATCTAAAATAATTTCTGGTAAAGGGAATGGAAGAGAAAGTGTCAACTATGGAGCATTCTCAGTTTCAATTCTGTGTTCTGAATACAGAATTCCTTAGAATAAGGAACCGACAGACTAAGTTGAAACTTGAGAGGTCAGTAAATAAGATTTGTCTCTTCCAGCTAAAAACCTTGATGAATGTTCATGGATTTATCATCACTACAGAATTTGGGGAGATGAATATAAATAACAGTAATTCCTAAAATTAAGAGGTACCTTCAGCCTCGTACATATATACATGTTTATTTGTGTAGATGTATACAAATACATCAAAGTCCTGAGGCTTAATCCTTAACCAACAGATACAAATATCTCCCTTGGTGGAAGCAGGGAACACTGGAGTGTAATTACTTTGAAGTCCTGAGTTTCCAATATTTGTTGTAGACTTTGGTTTGAATACTCTTCTGAATTTTTCCTATGTCAGGAAACAGCCAGACATGATTGTGGTGAAAAAAGGAATGGCTGAAATAGGACAGATGTCCCCTGGAAGGGGAAGTGTTGAGGCATTGATTGGGACGAGGTGCGGAGCTGCTTCACAGGGATTGCTGTGTGACTGCACCCGAGTGATGAGGCAGAAAGGCGTTCAGTCACCATTTTCTGCTGTTTTGTTCTGTCCTTGTCCTGGGGAGATTGCGGTGGGAGGATGGGAGGTGCAAGGGAAAGCCGCTGCTGAAACAGAGGTGCTGGGATGGTTATTGCAGGAAACGAGGTATCAGTCGGGGATATGACCAGAGACCTTATTAACCTACTTTGCTCTGGAGGTGCAGAAATACTCCAGGAACTGTGCCAAGGCCTGGAGGCTTGTTGGACGTGGAGAAGAAGGTTTCTCATCTGGGTTTTTCTTGGTTGGCTGGTGGGAATGGGAATGGAGGTCAGTGAATTGGGGCAGGAATGCGCATGTAATAGTGGTATATGCTTTTAAAATAAAGAAGAAAGAACTGCAAAAATACATGGAGCTTTATGTGTTTATTTGGCATGTTATTTATTTATGAGCATCACAGACCTTACAGAGCTATGCCATTGGCTGAAAAAAAAAAGAATTAAAAATGGAATTAAAAATGTATCAGAATAAATGTCATGTGTAGTGTAATAACTAATTGTAGCTGTGGTTCGTATAGGCAGTTGAGAAGTGAATAAAAAGGTTTCAAGCATAGTCAGAAAATTCTGTGTAAATGGGGAAATATGATTTGGAAAGCAGTTTCAATTTTAAGCTTCCATGAAGGAAGACAAATTAAACATTTTTAAAGATATTAACCATAACAGTATCCCTTTAATTTTCACTGCTTTCTTTTAAGTAAGATACTCTGAATCACTTTTTGTTCAAGGAGACAGATTTCTTGCAGTAATCAGTTTTGCTTTTAGCTCTGATTTGTAAAGAATAAGTGATAATGGCACACATGCTGGAGGGTGTGATTAGAACCAACGTTAAAAGGCTTTTTTAGGACATCGGTGGTTGGAAAAGGAGCTCTGGAGAGGTCTGCGTTTAGCAGGAGGGAGTGAAGCACACCTTTGAAGTCGCTTAACCCTTTCCCGTAAAATACATGTTAGTGGAAATTAAATCTGAATGTTTTCTTCAGGCTCATGTGAAAGTTCTACATGAAATGTTAACTTGCATTCAATCAGCTCTTTCCCTGAACGGATCCTGTGCCACTAAAAAGACCAGCTCTCGAGGATACGTGTTAGAAATACTTGGCAATTTGGAGTAACTTACAGGTTTTTTGAAGTGCCTTTGGGTATTTTTTGATTACTTTACAGTATTCCATGGAGTATGTTGAGAAAACCTAATGAAATGCTGAGAATGCACATTGGTAGTAAGTTAATTAAATTGTCTTTTTGTGTAATCTTCTTAAGTAACTTATTTTCTGTTCAGTGCCTTTCCAATACACACAAACTGTTGTTCACACGCAGATTCCTGTATGCAAAACCTACTTTACTTGCCTAAATATTAAGAAAATGTTTAGCAGGTGGAGTATATTTTTTATAGGTCCCAGGTGTCTAAAAGTGCAAGAAGTTTTTACTTTTGTCTGTGAACGCCTTCACCCAACTTTTATCAATCCATATCAGCCCGCCCATGGCTTCTTGTCAGGTAATCAGTTGTGTGAATGAGCACTCAAACTCCTGCAGCAGATCCCCAAGGATGGGTGGAACCGGGAACTTCTGTGCCTCAAAGTTAAGTCCAAGTGAAATCAAAGTTTTGCTCAGTAGTATCTCCTTAGCTATCTTTATTCAGTTTGCTTTCATATCATATCTCTCAAAATAAAGATTTTTTTTTTTGTTACCCACTGTTAATATTTCATTTTAGGATCTTTGAAGTATTGCCAGCTGGGGGCTGCTACAGAGCAATAGTGACCTGAAAATCATTAACGGCACATCCAGTGCTTAAATAGCTCGAAAAATAACAGCTGTTCTTTTTGATAATGTCTTTCAACAATGTCTTTTTCTTATTTTTCCATGTTTGTGTGCTAAAAATTCTGCTGTCGCTAACAACTCTGCCTCAGCGTTTCAAACTCTTCTGTGGTGCAGCTACCGGGGCTTTTTGTAGGCGATGATTTACTGCAGGTTTTGGAATTTTTTTTAAGTCCCCAAAGCGCTGGTGTGAATGGGTGGCCACACGTGTCAGTCAGTGTTTGTGTCTCGATGAGTTCCGGGGGTAAGCAGGTATTTAGCGTAGCTCACAGGTGAGATAACAAGAGATGGTGTATTTATTTATCTCTAAGCTGTGTCTCCGGCCGGTGGGTGCGTGCGGGATCGTCCTCTGGTCAGTGCCCTTGCTCGCTCCCTGCGGAGTCATCCTGGGATTCCGTGTGCTTCCCTGACTTCGGCTCCTCCTTCAGCCCCCGTGGTGCTGGGACTGTCAGGTCTCCTGACTTCAGTTTTGTTCCTCCTTGGTGGGGACAGGCGTCGTGCAGTAAGTTTAGAGCAGCCTCCGGAGAACTCTGGCCATCGCAGTAAAGTGAAGAGGACTGAGCACTGCTCTGCTGTAACGTTTTCCTCCTTTTCCTAACGAATCTGTGGGTGGCTTTTCCTTTAAGAATTATAGCTGAAATGACTATGAATATCTCCTTTAAACGAGATTGTATCAGCTTTTGCATCTCTCAGACAATGTGTGTACAGCCAGAGGGCAAAACCCATTATAATGCCACGCTAATTGCTTGAGTGTATGCGCTAAAACTCTCTTGTTGTGAGAAATCCAGCCAAAACAAAATCTCTCTCCTGATGGTCCCGCTCCCATCGCGGCCGGAGGGGAGCCCAGGTCACCCCGCTGGCAGGACAGGCTGCAGTGTGGTCTGTGACACACAGCACGGCCCCCAGCTGCACACACAGGGAGAAGGTTCATGTGAAATTAAAAAATTGGGGTCCTCAGTCAGGAATCTGCTTATCTACGTGGAGGCTCTGCTGGTTCTCTGCATTCACTGCTGGGGTGAGGCACCTCTAGAGAAACAGTTCGTATGTTATCCAAGAGCCCTCAAAAAGAGATTAATCCCACCTCTCCCTCTCCTTGTTCACTTGGCAGAGCCGGTGTGACTGACTGAGATGCTCTCTGACATATGCTTAGGCTGCCATTGTTCCTGAACAAGGGTCTGTCTGTCCTGCCTTTGTCTCGGGGCTGTTCCTGCTCGCCGTGTCACGGTGCCAGCACAGCTGTTCGGGGCCAGCCCGGGCTGCAGCAGCCGCTGCCCGGGTCAGGAACGCCACACTCGCAGCTTTGGGCTGGAAAACTGACTTTCGGGCTACTAAAGTTAGACAAAACTATTTGAATAATTTAACTTCCATTAGGAATTGTCGCAGAGTTTTGAAACGCATTTCATGTGCTTCGGCGAACACCGGTGGGTCAGGGACAGAGTGGGACATGGACTGCCCGTGTGTGATGGGAGAAAATACTGCTGTCAGTAGGCAAGGTCACTGGAGTGCCTGGAGCATCACCTTTGTCCTGTCTCCCTGGTGTTTGAATCTTTATAATGGTAAATTGCTAAAGCAGCTGTTTTACTTTCCGTAAAAACTCAGCCTGTGTGGATGCATTTCCTTTTTTTCCTTCAGTAAGAGATCTGTTGCTAAATCCACATACACATATATTGTTTTATTTTCTTAAGGATGTCACACTTACGTGCTTTCTTTCCTCACCTCTCCTGCTACCCAACAGTCCATTAAATGTTGTAGATCAGTTTTTGTCATATTTTGGTAGGGCTCAGTGCCTGGCAGTGACTCTACAGAGAACAGAAAGACTGGTCTCACGGCCTTTGCCTATGTGCAAATGTTATGTACCCAATCAAGCATTTCCCAGATAAGAGATTTGATAAGTGCACAGCCTTTTCCTGCCCTTCCACTTCAGTCTTGGGAATCTTTTGGGTTTGTGAACTTTTCTAAGGGATTTTTAATATCATCCCATGCTCAAATATATTTTGAGATGTGCCAAGATGTGATTGATTGTGAGACCATGTACTGAAAAAGTGGCATATTGGTATCACACGCCCTTGAGTGTGAGCTGTGCTGTTTGTTTTAAAGTGGTATATCAAACATGCCTGGGTGAGCAGCTGAAATGCTTGTGGGACCAGGTCACTTTCATTTCTCAGAGGAAGGCTTGCTGGAAAAGCCTGTGTAATTAAGAGTCAAGCAACTGAGGAAAAAAGTTCACTGACTAATAAGAAAAACTTGCAAAGTAATCCTATTAAATTCCCCTCCTTCTGGTAAGTCCTAATGTAAATTTATAGATATTCTCTATAAATGTGAAGGAAGGTTTGTTTCTTGATAGAATAAACTCCACCAGCAGTTTCCCACACCACCCCAAGAACATTTTTTCATTATCTTGCTCCGGTGTAATAATTGCATGGAGCAGTCACAAACTTGTTTTTCTACCAGTTGAAACTACAGAACAGTATGTATGCCTTGACCTGGATTCAGGGAGAGAAAAAGTCACTGTTGGCGTAGACTCCACCTTGAAAATTTGCCATCAACGTGGCAGAGAGTTGCTAAAGGCTTATAATGCGTAATTGAAACGGCTGAATGCCTGCAAGGATTCTTTGAGATAAGGATTGTCTTTGAAAACATTTTAACTAGAGGTCTGGATTGAGTCATTAATCTCTTCTGTAGTCCTATTACTTTTTAAAATTGTATTATTTCTGGTGTGATTAGCCTGCAATGTAAATAGAAGGTGCAGGTTTTGTAAAGTGTCTTTTTTCTTGATGTGTTTTATGTCAGACTATTTTAAATGCTTTTTATGTGATCTTTAAATATAGCAAGGTATACATACATTATGTATAATCAGCAAAACAAAAAGGTTTCTGATGGCAGGAGAGTGGCCCTGCTGCACAGGGCACTCACGGCCGTTCAGGAGATGCAGTCCTGTTCCCGTGCTGGCCCCAGGGCTGGTCTCCTGCTGCCCCTCACCTGCTGTGATTGTGATCTGCTCCCCAAAACGCCCTTGCCCTTTGCCCCAGCTGTGTGCTGGCCCAGCTCCCCCTCTGTCACTCAAGGGATGGGGGACTGGGATGACTCCATGCAGAGTGTCCAGTGCAGGATCTGCCGGCTCGGGGTCGCTGTTCCAGTGTCATTCCTAAAGGCATGGTTAGAGCTGAACCATCTGCCTTGATACAAGATTTATTAACTTATTTTTTGCCCCATACCTATATATAAATTTTTGCTAAGTTATTTTTGGTTCGAATCTTGGTCTCTGATGTCTTTATCCCCAGCTACAGTTGGTGCTTAATAAGTGGACCCTTTGAGGCTTCAGTGGTGCGTTGAAAGCGCAGCGCGGTGCCTGTGCTGAGTGATGGATGGCTCCTGCCTGCTGGGCCCTTTGCTGCGGGATTCACCCGCGCCGGAATGTCCTCACAAAGCAGGGCAGGGAATTGAAATGTGTTCTTCTGAGAGCAGCAGTAAGTAAAGCTGCCTTTCTAGCTGTTCTCTCAATTAGCTCCTAGGAGATTTTCCTGTTTTTCTAGTTTCTCCTGGGGATATGTGACCTGATAGCATATTGCTATAAATAATTATTTTACTAGTATCAAAGTAGGTACTGTACACAAACACAAAGCAACATTTTCGGCATCTTTTTTTGGATGCTGTAAATACCAGGTTTTCAGACAGGCTGTTTCCTTTCTTCCTTTCTTGTTTCTGTTCTTTGGAACGCAGGCCTGACAGTTCTGATCCTCAGAACTTGGATTGTTAGTTTTGTGCTGCCCCTTGAAGTGAAATTGCTGGTGAGTGGTACAGAGCTCCCAACCCAAGGCAGGAAGGTGAGGGACAGGCTGGCATTGCTGCTGCTATGGGGGAAAGAGCAGAGGAATTGCTTTCCAGGTGGGCACTGTAGGGGATCATCACTTGTTTGTAAAAGTGCTGGCCATTTAAAAGAAACTGGCCTTAAATGCAAATGCCACAGCAACCCCATCGAACTCTTTCCTCTATGAGAGACTAGGAAAAGACTGTTCACCCAAACCAATTGTTATTGTATGGAAGCATTTGGAAGAGCAAAGCAGCCACGCCAGGCTTGGCATAGCAGAGGTGAACTTCAGCAGCTCTGCATGTGTCCAGCTCTTTTTCGTTTTTAAAAGGGGTCCCACAACTAGTAAAAATTAGCATCAGTAAATCTGTGGCAGCTGTTGACATAAATCAGAGCTTTGTGTTATTTAATTAATGCAATAGTTTATCAAACCTTTCCCTCTCCCCAGCGAGGCTGCGCAGCAGCTCTGTCTATGGGAGGAGGGTGAGAATGCACAGGACATTGATGCTACTTGGAGGTATAAAGTGCCAGCATTTTCCTCAAGTGAGGCTCAGCAGCAGGAGAATCTTGGAAATCAGGGAGTCTGGGCTCAAAATTTTTGACTCTGCCTTCAGTCAGCAAGAAAAAGACGGGCATCTGTTTGTATTTTTAGGGGTAGTGGTTGAAAGGATGCCCAGGCATTCAGCAACCCCTTTCCTATACATATAATCTCTTCTAAGATAATGTTTACTGTAAAATGTTTTCCTTTTTAAAATTTTAATAAATGAATTAGGAAGGGGGTTAGACAAAGTTCAGGCTTAATACCAATAGGAAAAACAAAAGTTATGCAGATTGTATTACTGTTCATGTGTAATTAACATTGATATGAGAACTTTAATTAAGGCAACTGGAAACTGCCTCATGGCTCTCTGCAGAGCAGGTATGAACTTACTCAACTGTAAATAGTCAGCATCCATGTCCCAAAATTTAGTTTCAGTCTGAACTGGTTTTGGTGAAAGCTGACTGTTAATTTCTGTATCTTATGCAGCCACCATTTTGTAGAAGAACAGCTCTGGAAAATGAGTGTTCCAAAGCCATCAAAAATCTGATTTTTGTACCTTTTTGCAGTGACCTCCACTTCAAACTTTCTGGTTCTGTATTTTAGCATTTCCTTCAGTTTGGGCAGTGGAAGAGGAGTACTTTTGGTCTTATAAAATAATTTATCAAGTTTCAGACTTTGCCTGGAAATGTTTTGGGTTACTATTCTAAAACTGAATTCTCTTATTCTAGTTTAATATTTTATTAGAGATTGGGAATGACCATTTAAATCTAGAATTCAATTAAAAGGACACCTTTTGAGGTCATCTGGTAGTTCTGTGTGGAGGTATGGCACTATCTGAGGAGTATAAGTGAGTGTAGGTTATAGTTTTGTTAGCTTTTAGATTTTTAGACTAATAAAATGAAAATGTTAGCAGTTTTTACATTTCATTTTCTTAGATAGGAACTGTGTAAGTAGATGTTTTACAGTAAAAATCAGATATTTGTTTAAAATATACATTCAAAGCACCCTGTATGGAACATTTAAATAATTTCTGTGGAATTTGCTTTGACAAGGAGCTGGTTGTGGAGCTGGACACTGAACAGGGACATCCCCACTGGGGATGGTGGGAGCTGCTTTGGGGGACTTCATTATCCTGCTCCATCAGCTCCTGGGCATGGATGACCCTATGCTGGGCAGTTTAGGAAATTGTGATATATCAAAACCACCTAAAATTTCAAAACTGATTCTGATATCCTGAGGAATTGCTTGTTACTGTGCACAAGATGGGTTATTCCTCTGTGACTAACCAGAACAGTGCCTTCCTGGTGTGGTAGGACTCCGATTTGGAAGCTGATTGCTATAGATACAGCCTAAATTTACAAGCAGAGATGAGAAAGCTGTGCGTCTGCGTTCAGACTCTGCCTCTGCTGGATCCTACAGCCACGGGCCAGCCCCAAATGTGCCAAATGGTGTTGAATAACACCTTGCTTTGCAGGTGCCCCCGAGGTCCCGCATGCTGTGTGTGGAGCTGTGTGAGCAGAGCATTTGCTGGAGCTCTGCAGTTCTCCTGCCCTTTCTCGCCACTTTAGGCAAAAGTCCTGGAGAAAATAGGAAATACATCATGGATTAGAAGACCTTTTCAGATTCTTTTCAGCTGTTTTTCTCACCACAGAAATAGTGTGATACCACCTTTCCCAAGTTCCCCCTTGCCCCTTGTTTAAAATACAAATGTGCAGGGCTGTTAACAGGTCTGGCTGAGGTGTTGGGACTGACTTTGGGTTGGTTGAATTGGTTTGTATTTTGAAATCAGATGTGGTACTTGGGAGTGAGGTAGATATCTGAACACTCCAGTCTAATTTTTTATTTAGGTATTTAAAACATTGACCTGGGACAGAAGAAGCTGTCTTGCATGTCTGCTGTAGTCACATGAGAGAGAAAAGCCAGCAATTTTTTAAGGACAAATGTAGTTATCAGGGTGCATAGCTGAATGTAGATTCTTATGTGGGTTCGACACTGCACTGAGATTGAAGTTATTTTGGTCATCCCAGTAAAAATATGCATATACTCTGTTCTGTAGTGAGGTTTGAGAAACTCACCTTAAAAACTGGGATTGGGAATTGAGGCACCATAATCTCCTTGCTCTAGTTTTATGGTTCTCATTATAAAATTCTATTTTCAGAATCCAATTATTTTAAATTAAAATACTTGCCATGTGCAAAGCACCTTATAATTCCTGAGCTACTATACTTGCATTCCATAAGCTGTGTGGGAGAAAGACCAGTATCACGCCCGTTTCACATTTGTGAAAACTTAGATACCATGTGCTCTTGCTTCTCCAGATGTGATTTGGTGATAGACCAGTAATTAGTCTTAACTTGCCAGTGTTCTGTCAGAACGGGATTATTACAGCTTTTGCCCTCTTAGGAGAGGAAGAAGTGAGCAATAGACCTGATAAAATTGGGGTAACTGAGAAAGTGCTTTAATGAGATATTTTTGGGAGGTGAAGGAGATGTTTATCCTGTCATCCACTCCAGGTGTTGATGTCAGGATGAGCTCAGTGTGTGGCACTGCTGGGCTGGGGCGTGTGCTCCATCCAAGGAATAGTCACATCCATGTGACACTGCAGGACTGTGCTCAGTGCCCTCACATTAATGCTTTTTTCCCTAGGAATGTCTTCACCTTGTTTTGACTCACTGAGTAGAGAACGATAAACTTTAAAATATTCTTTTCTTCCTTACAAAAACTGTCTAACAGGAGTATGTGATGTTCTCAATCTTTTATTCTGTAGGTCAGTAACAGATCCACGAGATGGAAAGAGAGTTGCACTCAAAAAGATGCCCAACGTCTTCCAAAATTTGGTCTCTTGTAAAAGGGTCTTCCGGGAGTTGAAGATGTTGTGTTTTTTTAAGCATGACAATGTAAGTAAATTCAAAGTAATTTTGAAATCTTTGAGAAAACCTAAATATAAAATGGAGCTCTCTGTAGCAGAATTGTGTTTTCTTTTAAGTTACAGAATATCTAAAATGCTTTAAGAGCTCTCTAATTTTACAGTGATCAGATTTTCTGAAAACTCAGATGCTACTGTTACCAACACTATGAAAATGAAACTATCAAGAATCTAAGGATATTCATAATTTCCCTTCCAAAGTGTTTGCAAACAGACAATCAGTACACGTCTGCCCGGCCTTATTTCAGGCTTTAGATAAATGTCAGGCAGCACAGAGCTGTGTCAGCTGGACACTGTTCCTTCTGAGCTGTTCTGTGCTCCATGGTCCTGTCCCCTTTGTTGGTCCTCTCCCAAACCTGCTTTAGGTGAAATCAGTCAGCTTAAGTTAAAACATTTAAATGCTATTTGGGTTGACCCATGAAGTTTGAAGTGCATCTGAAGTTTGGGTGCTTCACCCAGATGTCATGAACATTCCTAGGACAGGATCCAAATGACTACACCAAGGAGTATCTTTTTCTGTGAGAGGATGTGAATTCTCTGCTGCTGCTTTTCTACATTTTGGCTTTTTTCTACCTTTTCTACCTTTTACTTTTTCTACCACTGAGCTGCTTATTCAGAATGGGAACAACTTTGGGGTTTGCAATTCCCATGTGGAAGCAGTGAATCACAAAACTCCAGAAGACTAAAGGCAGAACAAAGTGTAATATCTTCTGCTTTTATGTTTCTTTGCTGGAATTACTTCTTTCAAAGACTTTATGATTATATATATTGTAAAGAAACCACTTTTTATTGGATAGATAAATTTGTGCTTTCAAGCTAGTACTCAAACAGCTGGAAAAAGTTTCTTGAGTTAAAAAAGAGAGAGACATTGAATGTACAGAATACCTGACATGGTGGGTTATTAAATTTACATACCTAGTGAGACAGAACATTGGTCTGTCTGTGGGGTTGAATAAAATGAAGCCGTGTAAGAAATGTGCAGTCTGATTGTCTTTTTGAAAGGGATTTGTTTTTGTTTGACTGGAATAGGCCTTGACCTTGTGTGGTGTTTCCTAGGTACTCTCTGCCCTCGACATCCTCCAGCCTCCACACATTGACTATTTTGAAGAAATGTATCCTAAATATAAAAATAGAACATCTTAATTGAGGTAGGTGTGATTTTCATTAGCTTAGGAACTGCCAGTATTTGGTGTAATCTATGAAATGGAACTACAAAAACCTTGAGCCTGTATGGGGACAGTTTTATTTCAAGAAGTGAACCTGTAGGATCCAGAACTCCGAGGTGGTGTTGGAGGTGGGATGGTGCAGGACTGAACGCTGAAGCTTTGACTCCACACGAGCCAATATGTGCAGGGCGTGTGGGATTTACCAGCAGGCCCTGCTGCTGCTCATGGGGATTCCCCCAGAATATTGTTTTGAAAATTGTGTCCAGTAATTAATCTCCTCTCACTTATTAGTACTTTAAAATACTGTGTGGTGGTTTTAGAGAATTCTGCCTTCACAGGCTTTGAAACCCTGACTTGTCAGAGAGGTTTGGTGGAATGGCAGGGCTGTGGCTTTCCTTAGTCAGCTCTAACCCGGTCAAGAACGCATTTCCCAGAGCTGTGTCCCACATTTTTGCTGTGCCACTGATGCACAGGTACAAGCTGCCTACAGGGAACTGTATTCTAACAGTGAATTTGAGTGAAAAACTTGACATGAGAACGTCGTGTTTTGGTTTCGTTTCTTTCCTTTTTCAAACTTGGCTTGGGCTGTCTTCTGTTTGTGAAGTAGGGAATTTCTGCTTTCTGAAGCACTGAAAAGTGAATCCCTGATCTGGGAGGGCTCTGACTCTCATGGGAAGAGAAGTTCTCTGCCACTCCTGTGGTTAGACTTGGGCAGGTTGGGTTTCATTACTGGTAGGTCTTAGCTGCTTTTTTGTATGACCCACTTTACAATTAATGGGTGGGAAATTGTCGTTATTTTTAGATAACCTGAACTTTTGAAATATGGTTTGATCTATTTATATAATGCCTTGAATTGATTGAAGAAAGTAGGTGTAATCAGCGTGGTGATTTTAACCAAAGTACAGCACAATTTGCTGGTGGAGAAACACATTATTTGGTTGAAAATATTGCTGTGCTGTACTGGGGCTTTTTCATATGAATTTAGGTAAAGCTTTAAAATTTCGCTTTGATATTTCTTTCACGTGAAGAGCACATAAGTAGTCTTCAAAAACTGGATTTTGGTTATGTGCACTAGTTCAATGCCCTCATTTAGAACAAGTCATATGAGTTACAAATCAGATCTAGGTTAAGGATTACTCTTTCCATGTAATTGTACAATCAAGAATATTTAAATGGGATAAGCTTATTTTTATGAGCTTAACTACTGCCAGGTTTTGAATATAAAACCAAAATGTTCGTTTCCTTCATGGCTAACTGGCTTTAAGTCATTCTGAGTACCGTTCTATAGGGCTGTCTTTTTTTATATTTGTGTTAATTTCTTTAATATTGGTAATAGAAGGCTATTGCTCTGTGTAGTCTTCTTTCTCCTTTCTTTTGAAAAGCTACAATAAGTGCACTTAGGACCCTTAAATTCCTTAAAAGAATGAATTAGCAAATGTTTTGATTTATATACCTGTTTTTAATTGCATGTGTTTCTGCTTTCTGGAGTGTAAGGAGAACTTAATAGAGATTGGTTTGAAGAAGATCAGGTAAAGATGTTCCATATTCGGGGTGTGTAGCTGTCAAAACTTCTTTTGTTGATCCACTAGTAGAGTTCCTAAAGATATCATAGGGTTGTTCCATTTTTACAGTAGGACATATTGAACAGTGGTAAAAGTGTAAAGGGCTGGAGTTGGTACTGAGTGATTTCCTTTGTTCTTTCCAAAGAGTTGTAGTGCCCTTTTTGGGGAAAGAAATGTAATAAAAGAATGACTAAAATGATATGAATGATGTGTTGCAAATGAGCTGGTAGAGTTCATTTCAGTTATTCAGTGTTTCGTAGGTACCAGCAGGAATTGCAGTGTATTTTTTAAAGAGAACTAATTATAAAACCACCTTAAAATTTTAATGATAAATTAAAAGATTTCTTAGGAAACTGGTGATGAATAAAGGAATTTTAATCTAGTGAGATTTTTGTTTTAGAATGAAAATTCCTTGCAAACACTCAGATTGAAATATAATTTGAATTAATAGGTTTTTGGTTGACAATGTTTGTGGCCATTTTGAATCTTACAGGTATTGATATTTTTGCCAATATCACCTTAGTGCAAAAATGAATGATTGCTAGCTCATTTTTCCGATTACAAAACCTTCCACAGTTGATTGTAATACTGAATTCCGCAACTGCAGATCCACGGACGTTCTCCTTTAAGAACTATCCTAAGTTTCTGTAGTAGCTTTTTGAAAACTTTGCCCATTAAAGTGAATATCAGCAGCAGCTGAGAAGTCACCACTTTTATCAGGCGGTTATAGGTCTGGGAAAGATTTGAATAGCAGTAAAAGCAAAGGTGTGCAGTAAATTTCACAAAGAGGTGGAAGAGCTGTTCTCTGATGGACTATAGGGTGGAGGAGGGCGGAGAGGAGCAAGGTGAGATGGGTTGCTGCAGGCAGTGAGAGGGTCAGTGACAGCCCTGCTGCTTCCAGCAGTATGTGCCCACCCTTGGAGAGGGTTTTCCTTCCGAGACGTCATCGTGGCGAGTTCCTCTGGGCCAGCACCCACGCCAGCAGGGCAGGGACTGCCAGGGTTACTCCTGAGGCCATAGAATTGGGGTTTGAGGGATGCAGAGGCCAAATAAAGAACAGTCCAAGCCACGGCGGGAGTGCCACATCACCAAGGGCACTTCATTCCTTTCTAACATTTATCTGTCGCTTTATGAAATTTACCAACTCAGCAGGTCCCAGCCAGCAGAGCAAGTCAAGTTCTTTTGTGCCGCGCATTTGCTTTGATAATTACTCTGAAGCAAATTGGTACATTTGTAGTTCTAATTTTATACAGCTACTTAACTAATTACTGCTGTCAGGAGCAATTTTTCTCTGGTAGTAGCGCTGGTAGCAGCGTGTTCAGCGCCAGCGGCTGCCCCACAGCCAGGGCCTGGTGGCTCCACTTCAAAAAGCAAACTGCGAATACCTGTGTGAGGAGGGGACTGGAATCCCTCGGGTCTGGGGCGTTTGTTTTGCTGAGTGTCCCCAGCAGTGGCTGGTGCAGTCAGGGTCCCAGGCAGGAGGAGAGCCCCGTTTGTCACGGCAGAACATCCGCGGGCGCTGCTCCCGCTCCTCTTTAGAGCCCTCATTAAATTATCCAGAGACAATAATCAGATCGCTGCTGCTGGGGTTAATGGCACCTCTGAGCCCTGTCAAGAGCTTTATTTAATGCGCCCCAGACCTGGAGTGGTGCAGGTGCCATTTCAGGCCCTCATTTAATTTAAGCTGCTTTAGTTGGCATGGCAACTAGTTGAGACATCTGGGAGACATTATGCTCGGGATTGAGATTTAGGAGGATTTGTGGCGTAGCAAAACAAAAATCTTATCATAATAAAGTGCAGAGTAATGCTTTCGGGTTTTTAAAAATATTTTGCCTTAAATTGAATGTCAAGATTTGTTGCAGGTATAAGGTAAACCGCACATTTTAACAGTCTGGTATAAATATTTAAAAGGGTCTTTGCCAAAGGAAAAGAAAAATTAGAGGACTACAAATTATGGTGCTGCAGGGTTGGGTTTTTTCTTTATGAATTCTTTATGAATGCAATTTTAATATTTTTTTCCTCAAAAAGTTAGAAATATTTAATTTATAAAATGAGTTTTTGTGTGGTGTTCTGTTGGCAGATGAACTCTTTGGCCTATAGGGATTTGGCTGGAGAGGGTTTGTAGAGCAACAGATGAAAGCAGAGCATTGACTGGGTAGAGATGAAAGACAATAGACGTTCAATACCTGGCTGTATCAGTTAACATGGGGCAAAGGTGTTTTACCTCCTTCAGCCACAAATGTGATAACAGCAGAGACTTTTGTTTCAAATGTGACTGCTAAATTAAGGTTTTAAAGCAGTAATGTTTTTTAATAATGCCTGTAGGGCCCCCGGTATTTACTGTGGTGGTTTCTGTGTGTGTTATTCTTGTCCCACACCCAGAACACTGGCGTGATGGTCTCCATCCCTGGGGGAAGGTGTGCAGCTTGCCACCCTATTTCACTGCTTTTGAAACCCCTGAACACACAGAGTCCCCTCTGGGAGCCACCTCCCCTCATTCTCAGCTGTAATTTGCCTTGCAGTAACTTTGTACAACTACCTTAATGCAAACTGTAATGGACTAATTTTTCTTTCACAAGCTGTTTTTTATTTTCATTCCTGTAAGAATTTGACCTCTGAAGCAGCTTTCTTCTCTTTAACTCAGTAGTTCTGACCTGTAAGAGCTCAAATAAGTAGGAGTTAGTGAATGTTTCAAGAGATTCCATGCCTGTTCTGCTTTTCCTTAACCCATGAACTGAAGATATGTTGTCACTGAGTTGATGCAGAGTGACCTCCATAAGATTATCGTCTCTCCTCAGCCACTCAGCTCGGACCATGTCAAAGTTTTTCTTTACCAGATTTTAAGAGGTAATTTTTCTTCTTCTAAATTTAAAGAAAATTATGTAGTAGAAATATTTTTTTTTTCTTTTTCTTATTTTTTATTCCCAAGACATCCTCATCTTGAATGAGCTTCCTGTAGGAACTTCTTTTAATTTCATATTTGAATAAATACCAAGCATGAATTATTGTAGCTACAAGAGCATGGCACCCCTGCTGCCTTAAAGCACTGTCAGGGGAAGAAAAGTCATGTTTTTAGAATTGAGGAACAGAAAGGACACCTAGACTGAGCCAGATGGGTAAATGTGTGTAATTGTTACTGAAAAACAGAGCAGTAAGAGGTATCTGAAAATTCCAGTGTGGGGATTAGCAGAGTATCCATGCCATAATCAGGGAGGTGATGTTTTGCTTTTGATTTGTTGTTTGTTGGATTTTTGGGGGGAGTGGGGTTTGTTTTTTTAAGAAGACTGCTTGAATTCCTTTTTCTGCCTATTTTATATACTTCAAAATTTTACTCTGTCATCAAGTGACTGAGTGTGCACTAGTGACTGGGAGTTACTCATATGAAAACTGAGGCACAGGCAAAGTCTTTGCTGATCAGGAGTTGCCAGACCTTCCAGGAAAATGTTGTCAGCCTTAAACTTCTTTTTAAAGGAAAAAAAAAATACTTATTTTAATTTCCTTTAATATTTCAGGTCTGAAATATCTACATTCTGCTGGCATCTTACATCGAGACATTAAACCAGGGAATCTACTTGTGAACAGCAACTGTGTCCTTAAGGTGCTACTTACATTTATTGAAGATGTTTGTGTGTTTATGTTGTTAATTTTTAAACAAAAAACATTCAATGTGAACATTTTCCCTGAAAGTCCATGTAAATGGAAAAAAATCCCACAGATTCTTTAAAAAGTAGGAATGAAGCAAACATCTGGCTTTCCCCTTTTCTCCCTGCCTTTCCCCACATCTCTGAAAGCAAGAGAGAAACAATTCCTGAGTTTGACTTGGGTGGGATTTCCTGTGCCTGGGAGGGCAGGGGGTTCTCAGGGTGCCTCAGTGTCCCTGTGCTCCTCAGGGGAAGATGACCCCAAATGCCCAAGACACTTCCATTAACCTTGGGTATATGGAATTTTGGAGCACTGAGGTGTGTTGTACAGCTGTGCCAAACTCAGAAATTCGGTGTTGTTTACAGGGATTTGCTAAGAATTCTGATTGGGAAGGTTTGGTCTCTTTTCTTAATCCTTGTGGTTCAAGACATTTTTAACAATTCTCCAAGCCCAAATGAGTAGAGCTGAATCTTTAATATTTTGAGACATGTCATGAACAAATGGAGTTTGTTTGAGTTTAAATACTCTGTACCCAGAGGTTGGATTTTTTGTGGTGCAGAGCTTTTTAATCTTTCAGATTATAAATATTGCAATGCCAACTTAAAATGTACTGTGATTTCAAATCAAATTGTAGGAAGTTTAAATGGCTGTGGAACAAAGTAACATCATTTCCTCCTATCCCCTCTCCCCTGGCTTACGCAGTTACAGCAGATTATCTGATATATTTAAATGCTGGTTGGGGATTCCCTGCCTCGTTCCCAGAAGGCTGCCTATTTGAAATGCAGAAAGTGTTTTGGTTATTTTAATTTTTTTATTTACCTTCTCAATTTAGATTTGTGATTTTGGATTGGCCAGGGTGGAAGAATTAGACGAATCCCGGCACATGACTCAGGAAGTTGTCACTCAGTATTACCGCGCTCCGGAGATCCTGATGGGCAGCCGGCACTACAGCAATGCCATCGACATCTGGTCTGTTGGCTGCATCTTTGCAGAGTTGCTTGGGCGAAGGATATTGTTCCAGGCACAGAGCCCCATCCAGCAGGTATCCTCACCTTTCCCTTCCAGCGCCGCCCCTGCGCCCGCTCCCGGATCCGGTGGGACTGGTGCGCCTCAGGGGAGACATGGAGGGGCTGGAGCATGTCCAGGGCAGGGAACGGAGCACCAGCAGCGGCTGAGGGAGCTGGGAAAGGGGCTCAGCCTGCAGGAAAGGAGGGGACCTTGTGGCTCTGCACAATTCCCTGACAGGAGGGTGCAGCTGCGAGGGGCTGGACTCTGCTCCCAGGGAACAGGGACAGGCTGTTAATGGGTGTTAGCTTGGGAATCTGCTGCCACAGTGGAGTGCATCCCCGTGTCTGAGCTGTGTCCGTGTGTCTGTCGTGCAGCTGGATCTGATCACAGACCTGCTGGGCACGCCGTCGCTGGAGGCGATGAGGACGGCTTGTGAAGGCGCCAAGGCACACATACTCAGGGGTCCTCATAAACAGGTACTGCCAGGGGCTGGCTCCGGCCCCC
>VZRS01006230.1:30450-46138 GCA_013398055.1 Ifrita kowaldi
CTCCTCAGGGGAAGATGACCCCAAATGCCCAAGACACTTCCATTAACCTTGGGTATATGGAATTTTGGAGCACTGAGGTGTGTTGTACAGCTGTGCCAAACTCAGAAATTCGGTGTTGTTTACAGGGATTTGCTAAGAATTCTGATTGGGAAGGTTTGGTCTCTTTTCTTAATCCTTGTGGTTCAAGACATTTTTAACAATTCTCCAAGCCCAAATGAGTAGAGCTGAATCTTTAATATTTTGAGACATGTCATGAACAAATGGAGTTTGTTTGAGTTTAAATACTCTGTACCCAGAGGTTGGATTTTTTGTGGTGCAGAGCTTTTTAATCTTTCAGATTATAAATATTGCAATGCCAACTTAAAATGTACTGTGATTTCAAATCAAATTGTAGGAAGTTTAAATGGCTGTGGAACAAAGTAACATCATTTCCTCCTATCCCCTCTCCCCTGGCTTACGCAGTTACAGCAGATTATCTGATATATTTAAATGCTGGTTGGGGATTCCCTGCCTCGTTCCCAGAAGGCTGCCTATTTGAAATGCAGAAAGTGTTTTGGTTATTTTAATTTTTTTATTTACCTTCTCAATTTAGATTTGTGATTTTGGATTGGCCAGGGTGGAAGAATTAGACGAATCCCGGCACATGACTCAGGAAGTTGTCACTCAGTATTACCGCGCTCCGGAGATCCTGATGGGCAGCCGGCACTACAGCAATGCCATCGACATCTGGTCTGTTGGCTGCATCTTTGCAGAGTTGCTTGGGCGAAGGATATTGTTCCAGGCACAGAGCCCCATCCAGCAGGTATCCTCACCTTTCCCTTCCAGCGCCGCCCCTGCGCCCGCTCCCGGATCCGGTGGGACTGGTGCGCCTCAGGGGAGACATGGAGGGGCTGGAGCGTGTCCAGGGCAGGGAACGGAGCACCAGCAGCGGCTGAGGGAGCTGGGAAAGGGGCTCAGCCTGCAGGAAAGGAGGGGACCTTGTGGCTCTGCACAATTCCCTGACAGGAGGGTGCAGCTGCGAGGGGCTGGACTCTGCTCCCAGGGAACAGGGACAGGCTGTTAATGGGTGTTAGCTTGGGAATCTGCTGCCACAGTGGAGTGCATCCCCGTGTCTGAGCTGTGTCCGTGTGTCTGTCGTGCAGCTGGATCTGATCACAGACCTGCTGGGCACGCCGTCGCTGGAGGCGATGAGGACGGCTTGTGAAGGCGCCAAGGCACACATACTCAGGGGTCCTCATAAACAGGTACTGCCAGGGGCTGGCTCCGGCCCCCAGCCACACCAGGCAGGGCGTCCTCTGGGCAGGACTCAGGGTTTCACATCTTGGTTAAATTCCCATGGCCTGTTGGTTAAAAATACTCAGCTTGGATGTTCAGTCCCAGAGCTGTCTGTGCCTGTGAACTGGGCTGGGTTGACCAGAGGTGGTTGTGGTGCTCAGGGGCGTGGGGTGATGGTGTGGTGAGTCCCGCTGCTGTGGAGACAAGGGGGCTTTTCACCGGTCAGGGGCATTTCTGGCTTCTGCCTTGGGGGTATTGTTTGACTTGATGACGCAGGTGAAAGTCTCCCTTTCTGAGGCAACAGTGTTTTGATAGCTGTTTTGAACGAAGATGTTAAATTTAAGTGTTAGTACTGGCAAGAGACATAAATGAAAATGGACAGTATAATTCAGAAAGCCCTGGAGGGCTGCTGCACTGCCAGGATCAGGAGTGTTAGAGGTGGGATTGACCCACTGCCCAGAGCCAAGGGCAGAACCTCCAGCACCCCAAGCCCAGAGGGTCCCTGCACACCTGAGCTGCTCAGGAAGGCCCAGCAAGAGGTTGAAAGCTGAGATACAGCATTCATCACAACTGGAGTAAAAGTTAGTTTTAAAAAAGGCACCAAACCTAAGGAAAAAGGTGAGATGGTGTCATTGTGCTGACTGGGCAATAAAAAGGGCAAATGCAATATGGTGTTAATAGATACGAAGAAATGCTTGTGCAGGCATCTCTAGTGCAGGGATAAGGCTCTGTGGCCCTCCAATGGGGTCATTTTTGTGATTGCTAACAAAATTAACAAAATTAACAAAATCATTGGCCTGCACATGCTCCAGTAGTTAAGTTTGCATCATTATTTTCTGCATGTTGAAGTAATTTCTCACGTCTGCTCACTACAATAGTAGTTACCATAGAAATGAACATTGCATGTATATTCTGCATTATTATTGACATGTGGGAGTTCTGCCTCCCTGGGACTTTGGATCCACTACATAAAGTTGTCTCTGTTCCATTTCATGACAGAATTTTTTTATTTGAGCATTAATAATAGGAGGATTTCCTTCAGACTTTCTCTACCAGTGTTAAGTGAAGTATATTTTTCTGCTATCTTGTGCTAGAATAGTTGTGACTCCTAAACTCAGTGTCATATGACCCACAGGATGGTGGGAATCCTAAAAAGCGAGTGAGGTAAAATGGTATAAAAAGTTTCCACTACAGATTTAATGTCCTGTAGCCACAAAGTTGTAAGAAAGACACTCTTAGAGTTAGTTCTGTGTCTGTTGGGGAAAACAATGTTCATTTTCTGTGGAGTGCCGTGGGAGCTGGTGTGCTCATTGCAGCTTGGAGCTGGGGGATACAGAGCATCCAGGTGATTAATGGTATTTTCGTTTTCAACTCAAAGCACACCTCATGTTTGAATGCAAATTCCTGGCTTTTCATATTCTGGAACTGAGCTTTTACTGGTTATAAATGGTTAAATGTTACTGGTTTCTTAATTAGACTAATAGGGAGAGAAATCCAAGTTAGAAACAGGCGATTACTTTGTCACACCAACTATTTTTACTCACCGTAGGTGAGTGCAGTGGGAGGGAGGGGTGAGGCATTTTGCTGCTCCGTGTAAAAATAGATTAATGCGAGAAGTTTCTGATTAAACCCCCCACCACCACCACCACTGTGTGCTGGGAAAATGGGTATTTACATACTCTGTAGACTTCTTTGTCAGTTTGGTATTTAAAGGTTCAAGTGAGCTGTGTCCCTGGCAGCCCCAGGGTGGGTGAGCCATCCCCATTCCTGCTGACCCCCTTCCCAAAGGAAAACCTGTGGAGTCCATCCCCTGCCTGTGATCCCTGTGCCGTGGGAGAGCGAGCCAGGAGGAGGAGAGTTACCAAACATTGCAGCTTTATATTCCATAGGCTGCCCTGAGAAACTAAGGCTGGGAAGTGCTCAAGGCTCTGTGTGGTAGTTCAGGGTTAAGTTTGACTGATGTCACTGTGGAGGTGTAATTCTTATTTATGCTGGGAAGTTTACAGCAACTGTGACATCCAGTACAGTCCTTCTGTCACTGTCAGTCAGCTGTGGATTGCCTGGGCAAGGAAAAGCAAAGTAATCTGTAATTTGGGAGTGATTGAGATTAAAAAGTGAACTACTGGATATGATGGAGTTAATCAAACCCCTGAGCAGCTACAGCTGGGAGTGGTGTCTGTATAGAAAAATGCATAAATAAAAGCAGTTTTTTCTAGGGATTACATCTGAACCAAGGGAAGCAGTGATCAATTAGACCTTTATTACAGTTGCTGAATTTTGTAATGGTGATTATTGCTGGGCTGGGAAGCGTTAGGTACCACTTGTCCCCTGTACCAAGGAGTTTGTCCTTGGTGACTACGGAATAGCGCGTGCGGGAACAGGGTTTCCTTGCTGATGGATCTGACAGGACACTCTGTGCTTCTCTTCCTCCCATTCCCCCTACAGCCATCCCTTCCTGTCCTATATACACTCTCCAGTCAAGCTACACATGAAGCAGTTCATCTCCTTTGCAGGATGTTGGTCTTTGATCCAGTAAGTAGCACTGAAAATCACCTCTAATACTTCTGGTTTGCACAGTTTTTGTTGTCTGGTGCTTAAATGAGTGTTGGAAGCCAAGGACTGCTTTAACTGGTTTCCTTCTACATGGCATTGCGGTACTTTTGGTCCATAAAAAATGTAAAAATATCATGTAATTGGCCAATTAGCTCCCCCTGGAATGGGGGTTTCAGGTTTCAAACCGAGTGGTCCTGGGAAGGAAGCTCCGGCAGTGGGAAGGATGAGGCTGTGCATGACTCATGCTCTTTTCCGAGCTGGGTGTAGGTAGCAGAACATCAGCTACTTTGATGCAGTTCTAATTAGGGACACGGGGGTGTTCCTGGTCTTGCAACACACAAAAAATTCCTCCTGCATTCCCAATCACAGAACAGGATCGTTTTTCCACTGAGCATCTGTTTTTCTAATAAAAATGTGCTGCTGTGGATTTTGGAATTCGGTTCTTGGGACACTGTAGAGAATTGTCATGAGAAAATCTGATATTGGAATTGATAATCTTAATTATTTCATTCTCACAGAACCCCCCCAACACTGCAAATGTAAAACAGAGTGACTGCAGTGCAAAGGAGGAGGCTGGGGATTGATGAAGCGTTTAGAAGCACTGCCTTTGGAGTGTATTTTTTTAAACCTTAAGATTGCTTTGCTGAACAGAACCATGGAAATGTTGAACCATAACTTACACATAAAAAAAATAATTAAAGTTTTCTTTTCTGACTCCCTCAGCATTTACAATGCTGTTACTCCCTGCTTGTTTTGATTTATTGTAGGAGTCATAATTGTAAGGTCATCTGGAGAAAAAATAGCGTTGAAAAACATGTTCCTAAAAGCCATATTACCAGCGTTTGCCATGGTGGCTGTGAGCAGGGAGGTCGGTGCCACCCAGCCAGGCTGGTTTGTGAGCCTCAGCTCCCCTCTAGTGGCAGCTCGGCAGTGCCTGACACGAGCCCCTCCTTTAGCACGATTATGGGTTTATAAAACAGCTGAGGATCAATCGATGAGTAGTTTCAATAGCTCTGAGAGTACCCTAACCCCTGTTCTCTTCCCTTTCCATGCTGCTGCCAGTCCAAAAGGATATCTGCTAAGGATGCCTTAGCTCACCCCTACCTGGACGAGGGGCGGTTGCGGTACCACACCTGTATGTGTAAATGTTGTTTCTCCACATCGACTGGCAGAGTTTATACCAGTGATTTTGAACCCATCACTAATCCCAAATTCGATGACACTTTTGAGAAGAACCTCAGTTCTGTTCGGCAGGTTAAAGGTGAGCAGGAGTTAACCTTGCACGTGCAGTTATCCCCCTGCTCCACCCTGCAGCAGGGGGCACTTGGGATGGAGTTGGGATTTGTGCTCTGGATCCACACAGTGACCCCAGTGTTGGTTTCTTTTAGGTGTTTTTTCATAGTAGACACTGGAAAGAATTTCTTTTCAGTAAAAGAACAGGATTGTAAGTGTTCTGAGATTAGGCAATGGCACAGGCACGAGCTGACCTGCAGAAGTCTCTGGGTTTCAAACCTCCCCGGCATGCATCCCTGGTGCCCTGTTCCTCATCCTTTTGCTGAAGGATGGCTCTGGGGGAAGGGGAAGTCACTCTGTGGCTTTTTGGGGCTGTGAGGTGTGACCTCCACAGCTGTCCTGCAGAAAGGGGCAGCAGCAGCCAGGAGCTGAAGCTGAGCAGTCAGGGAAGCTGTAGCTCTTTTATCCTCACTAAAATGTACTCTCAAAAAGGGAAGTTCTATTTCCCTCCAGTTTACATTGCATTTTACTGAAGCCAGAAGTGTTAATGCTGTGGTGTTTTGTATTTTTCTCCTGTGTACAGAAATAATTCATCAGTTCATTTTGGAACAGCAGAAAGGAAACAGAGTGCCTCTCTGCATCAACCCTCAGTCTGCTGCTTTTAAGAGCTTTATTAGGTAACTGTATGTAATCACATCTGATATTAATTCCCATTTATTAGTAGTACAGAATTCACACATCCAAAATGTTTTAGTTTTTAATTTCCTGAGAGTAGGAAAGGCCCATAGATAAAACCCTTGTGAACCGTTTTTATGAGTTCTTCTAGAATTTAAGTAAAATGTGCAAAAGTTTCGCAAAAGTTTCATGTTTTTGTGCAAAAGAACAGAAGTCAGACCGAAACTGAAATTGGGAAGGGGGATGAGTTGAGTTTTGGTGGTAGAGCTGCGCTGTAAAGGTGTTGGGAGGAACGACTGAGGGGTGATGAAGTGCAGTGGAGTATTTGTGTCAGTGCCGCTGGCTGTTGGCCTGGGGGCTCGGGTTGGCTTTGGGGTTCTGCTGTCCCGGGGGTGTTGGGTCCCAGCTGAGCAGTGAGGTTGTGGCCCCCAGCCCCTGGGAGCGAGCACTGATGTCTGTGTGTCCCCTGGCTGCAGCTCCACGGTCGCCCAGCCCTCCGAGATGCCGCCGTCGCCGCTGGTGTGGGAGTGACCGGAGCACCACGTACTACTGAAGATGTAATGTAGCTTTCCACTGGAGTCTGGGATTTGCAATTCTGGAGGTTAATCATGCTTGTACTGTAATTTTACTAATGAAGTTTTAAATTAACAACCACTACTTGTACAATATGAATAATATTTAGAAATGTACTAGACTTTTAATCTTGTAAAGTGGTTGTGCTTTTAGAAGAAAATATTTTACCCAGAGTTGCACGTGTTTTATGAATTCTAGTGCAGCTGTGATGGCTCAGCTCAGAACAAACAGAATTGAACCAAATTCGGGGAGGTTTTTTCTTTTTTCTTTTTTCCGTTTTTCTTTTTTTTTTTTATTGAAGTGAGATTGTACAAACAGATAGACATGCATTTTGATATTGAGCCATTCCTGGAGATTTTGGGTTTTCTAAAACTAAGGAATACAGAAAACTTGACTGCGACCAATCATGAAGTCCCTTTGGGTGACTGTGGCCACAGGAAGTGGCCACGTCCCCCGATGCCCAACCCTATAAATAGCTTCTCACTAGAGCTGTGATGGTGATGTGTGCTGTTCTAAAATCAAATGTTGTGAGTAGAGAGAATGAGTTTGTGACTAGGAGAGACTAAACTTCTGTTTCCTTACCCAGTATAAATATATATATATATTTAATCTATTTTTATTAGAAGTTTTTCTGCTCTTTCTTACATAAAACCCCCCAGCATGCATCTTCTATGTGTGTAAATAATTCCATTTATGGGCTAATTTCAGAGATCCCTGACATCATTGCTGTATAGAGAGAAACTAGCTTGCACATTTTAGGTCTGTGAAATTTTGTGAGAACTTTTTCCTGCACTGGACAGTTGAGAGAAAAAAAAAAGGACAAAAAAAAGCACATAGGGAATTCTGTTAATTGTGTTCGTGTCTTTAGGCAAAGCTGTGGAAGTCTTGAAATGTCACAGTAGTAAATAACTTTTATTACTTTTTGGCTAATTCTTTTTCTGTTGGAACACTGAATTCTGTGCATATGTATATATGAACACAAATTGAAGGCCTCTACCTCCTGGAGTATACAACTTGGTTTGTTTACCTCCACATGATTTTTTTTTTTTTTAAGTTCAGTGTGGAGACTTGAAACTTGAATGTCCCTTCCAACTTTTGTATTTAAAACAAGACTAGAAAATTGAAGACTGTTTTTCACCTGTACAAAGGAATACTAAAAGGTGGTCTTAAAATTTGAGCCTTGGTCTGGAGAGAAACCGTGGTGTTTGTTATGGACAATTAACTGTTAAAGTTATTGTAAGTTATCTGTATTTAGCAGAGTATTTTCAACAAGAGTGATCTGAGCTGGAATTGGAGACTATTAGTAAGTTATGTTTGGAAGTTTTAACTTCAATGAAGTAATTATTTGCTGTGAAAGAGACAAACATTGAATAACTGAACAAAGATGGTGCAATATCTTTGTTTTTTATGAGGCTCCTGAGAATAAAACCAACTGAAGCATTTCAATTCACTTGAATGAGAAACGTGTTTAATTATCGAGCCCCAGAAGACACTGGTATGAAAGGTAAAATCTCAGAGGTTGGTCAGTTAATGTGGCACACTTGCTGGTCACTTTGTAAAATGTAGATTTGGAGTACAGTGGTGAAAACATTAAATGTGACATTTGAAAACGCGGTGGTGGCGTCGTTCTTTCCTGCCTGGTCTCGCCCGGGCTGTTCGGTCCTTGGAACCCTTCCCATTCTCCTCTCGGCCGGGACCCTGCTCGGTGCCGGGGGAACCGGAGCCCCGCAGGGCCGGACTGGGCTGGNCGGGAGCGGCTCTTCGCCCTCTATTTCCTCTCGCACATCCCGATCACGGCGCTCATCGACCTCCAGCCGCTGCTGCCCGCCGGGATCGCGCCGCGGGCCGTGAGTGGGGCCGGGGGTCGGGCCGGGGCTCGTTCCGCGAATGCGTGCGGGGCATCCGCCGGTTTGATGGGTCCGGGGGCGGCCTTCGCCAAATCTCGTGTGTGGAGACATCGGGGGGGAGAGAAACTGCAGTGAATGTGTGTGGAAAGAGCGTCTGGAAGCGAAGCGGTGCTGGTGCCCACGGGATGAGTCACAGCCGGGTCATTCATTGGGGAGGAGCGGGAGCGGGAATGGAAATGGGAACGGGAACGAGAATGGGAATGGAAATGGGATGGTTCATGCGCGCCTTCGGCGGCGGTGCCTGACGCTGCTTCTCCGAGCTGTGACCGGGATGTGGCGGCGGCTCCCCCGTCCCAGGGAGGCCGGTGCGGGGTCCGTGCTGTCCCCGGGATGGGCGCTGGGGCTGTTCCTCTGCCCGTGCGGGCTGTGGTGTCTCACAAGTGCCACAAGGACATCCTTCCTGCTGGAATGGCTTCGCTGTCCCGCTGTCGCCCTCGGCACCGGCGCCCCGAGGCTGCGGCAGCGCGGGGCCGGCGCCACGTGCGCCCGACGCGGCTCCTGCAGCCCCGGGCATTCTCCCATCCCGAGTTTTCCCCAAATTACTGCTAAAAACGCAACAGGGAGTTGTTGCCGCTGCAGGAGCAGGCATGCCAGCGGCCGAATTATTAGTAAAAATCTCTGGTTTGCTGGGTTTTGGACAAAATCGTAGAAGACAATAAACATCATAAAATCAATTAAAATAACAGTCGGATGGCAGATAATTAGTTCAGCCCTCATCGTCAGGGTGAGGTCGGCTGTCACCTCCTGTTTGAGCTTTACAACTGGTGATTTGTTTTTGTCATCGGAATTGCCTGTAGGATTACTCCAGTATAGAAACCATTTTCAATTAATAGTTAACCAGCAGATCTCAATGCATATCTCTCCGTTCAAAGTCCAATTTAAAGCCATGCTGGAGTTTACATTTCTGTCACTAATTGCAGCTCACTGAGCCCACACGCTGGCACTGAGCTGTTCCCCTGCAGCAGCCCCGGAAAGGACTGGAGGCTCACACCCTGGTGGCTTCATCCCATCGAGAATCACGAGCTTTGCCCTGCTGTGGTTGATGCTCAGTGACTGACTCTGTTGTTTTGGGTTTTTCCAGCTGACAGACCTGTTGCAGCAGTATGCAACTTCCTTCAGGGACCCCATGATGCTGCAGCCCCCCGAGTGGTTCAAGGCGTTCATCTACTGCGAAGCCTTTCTCCAGCTGCCGTTCTTCCCCGTTGCTGCATACGCCTTCCTGAAAGGTGAGGGGAAACCACAGTGACTGAGAGCATGTCCTGGGGCACTTCTGCAGGACACCTGCTGCTGCTGCTGCTGCTNTGGAGACTTGAAACTTGAATGTCCCTTCCAACTTTTGTATTTAAAACAAGACTAGAAAATTGAAGACTGTTTTTCACCTGTACAAAGGAATACTAAAAGGTGGTCTTAAAATTTGAGCCTTGGTCTGGAGAGAAACCGTGGTGTTTGTTATGGACAATTAACTGTTAAAGTTATTGTAAGTTATCTGTATTTAGCAGAGTATTTTCAACAAGAGTGATCTGAGCTGGAATTGGAGACTATTAGTAAGTTATGTTTGGAAGTTTTAACTTCAATGAAGTAATTATTTGCTGTGAAAGAGACAAACATTGAATAACTGAACAAAGATGGTGCAATATCTTTGTTTTTTATGAGGCTCCTGAGAATAAAACCAACTGAAGCATTTCAATTCACTTGAATGAGAAACGTGTTTAATTATCGAGCCCCAGAAGACACTGGTATGAAAGGTAAAATCTCAGAGGTTGGTCAGTTAATGTGGCACACTTGCTGGTCACTTTGTAAAATGTAGATTTGGAGTACAGTGGTGAAAACATTAAATGTGACATTTGAAAACGCGGTGGTGGCGTCGTTCTTTCCTGCCTGGTCTCGCCCGGGCTGTTCGGTCCTTGGAACCCTTCCCATTCTCCTCTCGGCCGGGACCCTGCGCGGTGCCGGGGGAACCGGAGCCCCGCAGGGCCGGACTGGGCTGGGACGGGGCGCGGGCAGCGTTTGAGCTCTGGAGCTCAGGATCGCCGCGGCCGGGGGAGAAATGGGTTCGGCTCTGGCTTGGCCCGAGATGCGGGACCAAGGGCGACAAGAGGCTGGCCCCGGGCTGGCGGGGACAGGGAAAAGAACGGGGAAAGAACGGGAGCGGGGAAGGAGCGGGGAAAGAACGGGAAAGNGGGAATGGGAATGGAAATGGGATGGTTCATGCGCGCCTTCGGCGGCGGTGCCTGACGCTGCTTCTCCGAGCTGTGACCGGGATGTGGCGGCGGCTCCCCCGTCCCAGGGAGGCCGGTGCGGGGTCCGTGCTGTCCCCGGGATGGGCGCTGGGGCTGTTCCTCTGCCCGTGCGGGCTGTGGTGTCTCACAAGTGCCACAAGGACATCCTTCCTGCTGGAATGGCTTCGCTGTCCCGCTGTCGCCCTCGGCACCGGCGCCCCGAGGCTGCGGCAGCGCGGGGCCGGCGCCACGTGCGCCCGACGCGGCTCCTGCAGCCCCGGGCATTCTCCCATCCCGAGTTTTCCCCAAATTACTGCTAAAAACGCAACAGGGAGTTGTTGCCGCTGCAGGAGCAGGCATGCCAGCGGCCGAATTATTAGTAAAAATCTCTGGTTTGCTGGGTTTTGGACAAAATCGTAGAAGACAATAAACATCATAAAATCAATTAAAATAACAGTCGGATGGCAGATAATTAGTTCAGCCCTCATCGTCAGGGTGAGGTCGGCTGTCACCTCCTGTTTGAGCTTTACAACTGGTGATTTGTTTTTGTCATCGGAATTGCCTGTAGGATTACTCCAGTATAGAAACCATTTTCAATTAATAGTTAACCAGCAGATCTCAATGCATATCTCTCCGTTCAAAGTCCAATTTAAAGCCATGCTGGAGTTTACATTTCTGTCACTAATTGCAGCTCACTGAGCCCACACGCTGGCACTGAGCTGTTCCCCTGCAGCAGCCCCGGAAAGGACTGGAGGCTCACACCCTGGTGGCTTCATCCCATCGAGAATCACGAGCTTTGCCCTGCTGTGGTTGATGCTCAGTGACTGACTCTGTTGTTTTGGGTTTTTCCAGCTGACAGACCTGTTGCAGCAGTATGCAACTTCCTTCAGGGACCCCATGATGCTGCAGCCCCCCGAGTGGTTCAAGGCGTTCATCTACTGCGAAGCCTTTCTCCAGCTGCCGTTCTTCCCCGTTGCTGCATACGCCTTCCTGAAAGGTGAGGGGAAACCACAGTGACTGAGAGCATGTCCTGGGGCACTTCTGCAGGACACCTGCTGCTGCTGCTGCTGCAGAGAATGCTTCTGTATCAGGCTTAGGGGGGTTGAAGGATGTACTGTGGAGGGCTGGGCTGCTATGGCCCACATGAGTGTTTTCCCTAGAAAAGCAGCACAGGATAAAGTTTGTCAGAAACAAAACCTTGTGACTACAGGCTCTTGTCAGGTGCAGCCATTTGTGTAACCACCTTGCAAATTTCCAGGGCAGCTAAAGGTCTGGGTCAAGCCTGAGTACTCATTTTGTTACCTTAAAACTTTCAGGATCACCCCTTTGTTCTAAATTTCCATCAAGGGAGAGAAATTTCCTTGGTTCCTACTAGTACTGAGGTGTTTTTCTGCTCCCTGTTCAACCTGAGTCATGGCTTACCCTGGCAGAGAGGCAGCGGTCTGTTCTGTCACAAGCTTCAGAATTCTGGTTGTTTCAAAATACTTAAATATTGTTTCCTCTTTGCTTCTGTACAGGTGGCTGCAGATGGATCAGGACTCCTGCCATTATCTACTCCACCCACGTAGCCACCACTCTGTTTGCCATCCTGGCCCACATCCTGTTCCACGACTTCTCCAAGTCGGAGCACGCGGGCCCTCAGTCGCTGCGCGAGCGCCTCGTGCTGCTCTCCATCTACCTGCCGTACCTGCTGATCCCACTGCTGCTCCTGTTCACCATGCTCTGCAACCCCCACTACAAACACGTGGAGAAGAGGAAAAGGAAGTAGCTGGCTCTGGAAGTCGTTCACACCACACCTGGACTGCATTTGGTTCCGACCCTACGCTGGTGGAGTCCTCTGGGACAAACATCTCCCTCGTGCTGCCTGCAGCAGCTCTTCCCAGAGCACTGACTGCTGCAAGGAAAAATGGAATTGGTTCGAGTGCACAGCCCTGCTTCGACCACAAACAGCTCCGGCAGGGGCCTGGGCCAGCCTGGGGTCGGGTCTGTGCGGGGCCTCTCTATCAGGAAAATGGACTTTTAACCCTTTGATGTGTAACTCTCTGAGGGGACACACACACACACTCTCACACACAATTCCTCACTCACACTCCGCAGCTGATACTGTTCTTCCAAGGTCCCTTTTTCCAAGATGACTGTTTGGAAACCACTTAAGTAGAAAATCTGTCTTCCAACAGCATATTCTGAAGAATCCCCAACCCATTACACACAGATTTGCAAAGCTGTTCTTCTGAAGCATCTCAAATCATATCATGATTCTTTACTTCCTCACCCCTTCCTTTAAAATTCCCACTACCTTTGCTCTGCTACATTTTGATTAACTATAAATGTCTGATCAATGATAAATGTGCCAAAATCTGAATTTATGAATGCTTAAAGTTACCTTTGACAATTCGAGTACTGCCTAGAGGATTCTGAAGTACTTCAGGAATTGTAAACAAGGAGTTGGAAATTTCTTTCTTCCCTAAAATCACTTCTGGTATGGAAATAAATAACTAAATGCATTAAACTGCATTCAATCTTCTTCAGGGAATGGCTGAAGGAACTTGCAGCGACCATGAGATGGTAGAGAGTTCACAGAGTAAATCCATGCATAAGTTACAACTATGGATAGAAGTTCTGTGGTTGGGGTTGGTTTTGATATGGAGCCGGTGAGGGGACAGGCCCCGTGAAGCTGCTCAGGCACTGCTGGTACATTTTAGACTTCACTGTGTAAAGTTTAAGCCTTCCTCAGGCTTTGGAAAGGGCAACATTTCCATACTGAAGTGCTAAAGACATACACAAAATGCATCTATTTGCACTTCAGCATGAGGCTTGAGTTCACATTTGTTTGTAGTTTTTATACAGTTTATGCACTCCTGGTGTCACTGACACTTGGAATGGTCTCTCTCATCAGTCTGGTGTTCCATCCTAATAATGCCCATGAAAGGATTCAGCTCTCATATTATGACAGTCCTGAATGGACATTGCTCAGGAACAGTTCAAAGTTCTTAATTCTCACGTATTTTCTGCTTTTTTGTGTCTGTGATTGATCCATTCTGGAAATCATACATTTCTCTCTCTTTTCTCTAATTCTACAGAAAAAGTAACGTAGGCAGTATAGATCCAATACTGCTACTTGTGTGTAAACCCTTACACTGAAAAATAACAGAGCAGAAACAACTAATTCTGGTACAGCCAGACAAGTCTGAGAACAATAATTTATTTTCTGATTTCTATGAAAGAGCTGTACAGTTCAAAAAGAGACACAACAAAGCACCAGTAGCATTAATTCAACTGTAATTTGAATTAGAACTACTGACTGTACAAAACTGGTATAAAATCAAAGGCCAGAGCAGTCTGTGCAGCTGTGAGCTGTCAGCCCTCCTTATTGCCACGGCACATTCACACCGAGGTACAGCCCCTCCATTGTACAAACCATCTGCACTCCTGCACAGTGGAAATTGCATATTTCTGAAATTCTCAAGATTCTGGAATGGTCAAGTTTCCATGTGAGTTGGTTTTTATCTTAAAATCCTCTATTTCTGGAAAATGAACTGGTCAATGAATTCGTTCTGGTCCGCTTCAATTTTGCAGAGTGTCTCGTACTCGATCCGGTACCTGCAAGACAGAACAGAGGGTCCCAGGACCCCCACCTGTGTGAGGCTGGTCAGGGCAGCCCCCCGGGGTGTGGGAGGGCAGCTGGGCTACCTGTGTGAGGAGCTGGGCTACCTGTGTGAGTCACCTGTAAGCAGCAGCTGCCTGAGTCACACTGAGCAGCTCTAAAGGGCCTTTAGCAGCCAGACACGAGGCTCTCGCAGGTGTTTATGAGTTCTGCACTGCCCCAGTTCATGCTGCCTCTGCACTGCCCTAAAGTCCTCAGGGATGAACCTTCTTTGGTTCAGTGCAGGGCCTGAAGGTCACTCCGGGCCCGTGGCATTGTTCACATGTGCTCTGGGCAGGACACACCTTTGTGCAGGTGGGACTGTCTGAACCAGCCGAGGGTCCCACAGCCAGCACCGGTGGTCAGCCCCGTGTCCGCCCTGAGCCTTCCCAGCCTGCACGACTGCCCAAAGCACTGAACACAAAACTCACCTTTCCAGCTGCATCTTTTTCTCAGCTATCAAAGCCTGGAGCTGCTGCTCCTGAGCCTCCCTCTGCTTTGCGATTGACTTCAGCAGGTTCCGTGCCCCGATGGCCTGGCAGGAGAGGGCAGGGACGTGTGGAGGGATTTTTGCTTAACTCCTTTAGCCCCTCTTCCTCCCAGCAGGCTGACTGCGAGGCATTTCAGCCCTGCCAGCAGTACGGGAGGGTAACGCTGTGCTTCTGACGGGCGGGTGGGACTGGCCCCAGTCCCTGTGGGGCTGGGCAAGGTGAGGCCTCTGGGGCTTCCCTCAAACTCGAGGAACAAAGTACATGACTCCTCTGGACACACAAACTGGGCACTGCTCCCACAGCCAGAGAAGCTCTGGCTACCAGGGATCTCTCCTGCCTCTGGAGGACAAGATCTACTAAGATGGAGCGATTAAAAAACACATGTTGTTTCTGTGCTGAAATATAGACAAGCAGGGAGAGCAGGACTGGTACATGTGGGAGTAATGTGACACTGTCATAGGCTTCATTATTCATTACTAACAATTAATTTTATCATTAATATCCATTTAAAAGGCCCAGTTAATCCCAGGGGAGTGCCAACAGGATGCTGACAGAGAATTGCTGCTTCTGCTGTAAAGGGAGGGAGGGATAGAGAGGTCAGCACACACGAGAAGCCAGGAATTAACTGCACAGTACCTTCATCTTCTCACTTTCTGCAGCTTTGGCCAGTTGGTCAACGAGCTCCATCAAGCTGCCCACTATTTTCTGAAATTCTGCTGTTTCTGTAAAGAAAAAAATCGTCAAGTGATACCCAGAACTGCCCTAAAGAGATCTAACGCTCCTGCTTTGTGGTAACGTTTTTAGGTGCAGCTTTATGTTTAGAGTTTACTGTAAACAGCCACGTTTAAAGATTCGTGCGGAATCAGACGAAAGGGGCGAGAAAAGGCCTGAGGTGTCCGGGAGCCGCTCGGTGCCCGGCCCCTCGGCACTCACTGTCCACGAAGGCCCGGCACTCCTCGCGGAGCTGCGCCGTCTGCGCCGCCACCTCGGGCTCCAGCACCCGCAGCTTGTTCAGCTCGTCAAAGTGCAGCCCCGCCGCGCCCAGCGCCGCCTGCGCCATCGCCAGCGGAGCGAGCGGAGCGCTCCGGCACCGCCGGGCTCCGGCACCGCCCGGCTCCG
>VZRS01006230.1:55720-123063 GCA_013398055.1 Ifrita kowaldi
CAACATGAGCTGCTCGGCGGACGCCGTGAAGGACAGGCTGCTGTGGAACGTGAAGAAGGAGGTGAGGGCGGAGGCGGGTGAGGGCTGCTGTGCGGCGGGCAGAGCCCCGCG
Source organism: Ifrita kowaldi (assembly GCA_013398055.1). NCBI lineage: Eukaryota > Metazoa > Chordata > Aves > Passeriformes > Cinclosomatidae > Ifrita > Ifrita kowaldi. The sequence goes on from VZRS01006230.1 coordinate 55,832, forward strand.
CTCCGGGGGTCCCTCCCCGGGGGGCCGTGGGTCGGACCGTGCGCCGCGTGGGGAACGCCCTGAGGCTGCGGACGGGGCCGGTGCCCCCGGCGGGGAGCGGGGTTTGTCCGCCGCGGCCGTGCGTGCCTGGCCGGGCTGTCGCCGAGGACGCGGATCTGCCCCGACTCCGCTCGGCCGGGCTGGCGGCTCTGCCGGGGCGATGCTGCTCCGGGAGAAGCTCGGTGCTCTTTTCTTCCCGGGCGCACCTGGAGCGGGGATGCCGCTCGCGGGGCTCCTGCTGCGGCAGGAGGCTGCCATCGGCTGCCGCTCCCTTTCCCGGGGTTTGCGTTTCCCGTAGTACTCGTTTTTCATGACTTTTTCTTAACTGTGAGCTTTAGAGGAGAAGGGGGGGAATCGTGGATAAGAAAGGTATTCCTAAGGTGTCTTTGGATGAGCCGCGCTGGCTCCCAGGTGTCAGAGCCCTGGCAGAGGTGCCGCTGGTCTGGCCCTGGCACCTGTGCCTTGGGAAGGGTTAATTTGGGTGGTTGTTCCCGCACGCACCTGTGTGACATTGCCGTGCTAGGGCACTCAGAGCCGTGTGTGGCGGGGCGGCGGTGTTTGGGCACACTCGCGTTTGGGCTGGTGGCACTTGGTCCGAGCGCGCTGCTCCTTGGCTGGAGGGCGGTGCTCGGCAGGTGCTCCTTACCTGGCGGACCCTGCTCCTTGCCCGGCAGGACGGACGTAGTGCCCGCCGCGATGGCATCGCGCCGGAGCAGCTCCTGCCGCAGAGCGAGGCTCCTGCCGAGGGTCCCTGCTGAGGTGGGAGGAGGTTCCTGTGGTGTGCACAAGCACTGGACACCTCTGGAGCACGTTCCAGGTGGGACTCCCTGCGGCCACCTTTCCCCGTGCACCCCAGTATCGTTTTTTGTGGCACTGGCTGGGGTGCTGGCTGCGTGTTGTTACACAGCAGCGAAGTGAAGATGTAATGTTTATCCATCACAGCAGTAACAATTATTTTAAACAGGTACCTGCCCTCTTGCCCCTTCTCCTCCCCAGTTCACTGCTGGGGAAGCAGCAGGAGCCATCAAAGCTCAGGTGAAAAGTTGTCACTGTGGCCAAGGTTCTTGAGCCCGACTCCCGTGTCCTGGTACTCATTAATGCTGAAATGAGAACACATCGGGTGTTGCAGTCAGCGTGGGGAGTGTGGAAGGGGCAGAGCAGGGACAGACACGTCAAGGACGGTCTGTATGTGGAGCGGCAGGACTGCGTCCCGGGATGACCCAGCTGGCAGCTGGCTGTGGGCAGGTGGTACCTGCTGAATGCAGCCATGAACCTGCCACTTCGATTAGAAATTTCTGCTTAAACTAGAACCTGTAAGCTGAGGCAGTGTAAGGTTTTATTTAGAAATGGGTGCACTTGCTCTCCCGAGTAATGTTTAAATATATAAATAAATCTGAGAAATGTTTTCCAAGTGTGAGCATTGCAATCTTGTGCTAATGCATGAGATGGAAAGTGAAATGGATTTTCATGATCCAAGCCAGCTCAAGCTGAGGAGAAGAAGTGGTGTGTAATTAAAAAATCGGAGGCTAATTTGTTTTTAAAGCCTCTAAAATGTTTTTAATTGGATTCTGGTTTTTAAATGACTTGAATAATGCTTGAAAGTGTTATTTCTACCTTCTGTGTCATCTGCATTTTTGTTTTGTCTCTGATTTGTTTTTTCCTTCTCCAAATCCTCACAAATGCTCTTTTAGAGCATTTATAGTGGCTTGGCTTTTTAGGGGTTGGCCAGAGCTTTCCAACCTAAAATAGCTGTGAGAGCTTCTGGTGATTATAAGCAGGTTGAGGTAACACCCCTCACCTGTGCCCTCACAGACCTGTGGAAGAGCCCTTGTCTGTGCTCACAGTGAGAAAATGGGCTCAGGAGGCAGTTGGAGACACTGAGATGGAGATTTTATTTGTCTTAAATAATCAATTGACGGAGGCAGGAATTGAACACAAGCCACTTGTAGCCACCCACCAGATGATGCTGCCCTTAATGACTGTAATTAACTTTTTCCGATAGAATTTTCAACCTCATTTTTTATCATGTGTGACTTCACGCAGCCACTTCTGCCTGCTTGCTGTGGGCTTGCTGGGAAAACCTGACTCCATGTCCATTCTCAGAGCCCTCGTCCCCTTCCCTTGTCCTTTAAACCCAGAATCTATTTCCTGTTAAATGATTTTCCCATAATCTCAATATCTGAAGGAGTTCAGAGGCAGCAGATTCTTTCTGTGGGCTGTTCCACTAAGCCTGTTAAAATTCATTTGTCTTTGCAATGCATAAAACAGTCATCTCCAAAGTCACTTGGTGCAAAGTGTTTAGTTTATTTTGCCTCACTCTCTCAGCTAAAACTTCTGCATTTTTCCTTTGGGAAATTTAATGCTGTTTGCTTTTCCTCAGATGGACTTTCAGTTCCCATTGGTCGGGAATGTATTTTGTTGGCTCTCACAGAAAGGAAGACATGTAATGTGTTTAGAAAATGTAACTGCTGGGATTCATGCTGAGGCCGCTTGGAAGTTCACGTTTCAAGCATTTATCTCTCTCTGCAGGAAAATCTGTTGTGACAAGCAGACTCATAAAACAGGCTTTTCTCTGGCCATTTCCTTTTGCCTCCTGAAATGGAAGGTTTTGCCATTTCTGGATTTAAACAGTACTTTCTAGCTGTGAAACAAACAGGATAACAATAACCTTAGCAGTTCTACCCTGAAGGATTTCAGAGCACTTCAGACACTCGATTGCTCAACTTGCAACTGAAATGTAATGACTTCTGAGCAGAAGTGCTAAAGTTATTAAACAGCTTTTATTTACACCACCAGTCTTTCATAAGGAGTAAGAAGGAGTCAGTGCAGCAGGAGCTGTCAGTAAGGGAGGGGTGAGCAGGAGCTGTACAAGCTAAAGAAGATACGGGTGCTGGACATTAGGTTTTCTCCTTTGAGGAAAAAATACTGTAGGCTTTAACTGTGGTCCTGGTTATTCTGGTATGTTATGAGCATTCTTCTTTGTAATTTTTAAAGCTTCCTTATAATAAAAAATTTTTAAAATTAAGCATAAAGGCATTTCTCTTCTGTATTTCTTGGGTGAAACTTAATAAATAATCCATGTATTATGATGTATGTTTGGTGTTTGACTGCTTCTGAAAGTTTTGGCCCTTGTAGGATGTGGGAGTAAGTCAGAGCAGTGATCAATTAGAACATGCTGCAAATGCTGAGCAGCTTCTCTTTGAGGAGTTTGCTTTGCTTTATCTGGACAATGCTGCCACCAGGATGTTCTGTACTCCTCAGGTGCTGAGATCTTTACTTGGATGGGCAGAGCTTTCCTGTCCCTGCTCTGCAGTGGCTGGCTAATGTGTGCCTCCGGAGCCTGGCACCTTTTCCAGGGCGAGCAGGTGTCACCAGGGCTGTGGCTGCTGCGGTTCCTGCTGCAGCTGTTCAGGGACAGTGGCACTGAGGGACACGCCTGTGCTGCCTCTCTGTGCCCGTGCCTCCGGGCAGGTGCAGACAACAGCCTGGTTAGGGTGGGCAGCTCCTGCGTTGTTCTGCAGGGGAGGCACGGAGAGCAGGAGGATGTTTCCAGGGCCGGGACAGGAGCCGGTGTCACAGCTGGCCCCTGCAGAGACTCCTCTCCAGCTCTGGGAGCAGCCCTGGCCCAGCTGCAGGCTGCAGCCCTCCAGCCTTTGCACAAACACAGGTGTAGGCCGGCTGATTCCTTCCCTGTGGGGTAGATGGGTGACTGTGGGGACAGGTGGTGATGTTTCTGTTAATGAGATTAATTTGCAGTTTGGTCAAGTCTGCTGGTAGCTGCCAGTGGGTGTGTGTGGAGGCTTGTGCTCAGAAAGCTCCATTGACAAGTGCCTCCCCAGAACAGAGACAAAGCAGCAGAATTCCCTATGATGAGCTGTTTTTTGCTTTATTTTGCTTGCAAATTGCAAGGGAATAAAGGAAACAAGCAAAAAAAAAAAAGGCTTGCGTTCCATTTGATCAGAAACACTTGCTTTAGCTCCTTGCCTGGAGCATCCATGAATTACGTGGCAGTGAGGGATGACGTGGGATTGAAGAACACTGCATTCCAGCTTTTGAAGCTTCTCATATCCTGTCTATGCCTTGAAAATGTTTTCTAATAACATTCAGTCACTCTCCAGAAAATGCACGGAGCTTGCTTGGCATCCGGTGGCAGTGGGGAACACGCAGAGTGCCTGCTCTGCGTCCTTCGCTCTGGAGTCCCGGGTTTGAAGTCTTCTGGGAGACACCGGAGGGTGCTGCTCTAGAAAAGTAGGGTTGATTATCGTGTCTGAAACCCTTTTCTTTCTTAGTTTTTATACACTTAAAATTTTTTGTTGACTGGGATCTAAATAACATACTGAGCTGATTGGGGTGTGCCTGGGAAGCATGTGGTGGCAGTGAATTGGCTGCTGAGCACTTGAGCTTTTGCTCCTTGGAACGACTCTTCTTCCTCCCTGGTGTTCGGATTGGAATTCCAGTTACTGTTCTCTGGGATGCTGAGACTGATTTCGTGGTCTGCACTCCTGAACTGACTGATTTCATGGTCTGTAGTCCTGAAGTCACGTCTGTGACCTTGAGTCATATGTGCACAGGCTGGTGTGACTGTGCTGCACCAAGGCAGAGTCTCCGTCCATGTTTGTGCCAGTGGCACTCAGAGTTGCTTTTTGCCAGTAGTACATCAGCCCTTTCCTTTGGTGGACAAAACTGTGCCAAAGGGATTGCTGAATACACAGGACAATCCAGATGTGAGTGCCCATCACGAGACCTCCTCACACCTCTGCTTCTTCCTTGATACTCTCTTACTCCTCCACCTCCAGCTGCTTCATTCTGAGGTCCTCAGTTCCAACAGCCATGTCAGAAATGCCACAGGAAAGAAACGAATTGCATGGCACAAAGTTTATATTGTCAGACCTCAGGTGTGAGCAGCAAGCCAGGTTTTATAAAGTGCAAAAGACTTGTTTTGAAGTCCTCAGCTATAAAACATGTTCTTTCAAAGCCTCTTACATGTTTGCTTTTTTCCCTCTGCTGTTTTCTTTGCAACTCAGAGGGCTCCTGTTTGATAAGGAACACAAATTCTGGAGGATCCACTTGGTCTAGAATTTGCAGTGAGGCAAATGCCATGTGTTGAAAGGCGCGTGCAGCAAGTGCCAGAGCTGCAGCCTGCTGCCAGCCGGGCTGGGGGTGTAGGAGTGGGCACAGAGGCCTCAAGATGATTACTGGGGGAGGGGATGTTTAATTACAGCATCCAGAACTGGTCTCGCAGATGGTCTTGCTGGAGGAGGAAGCCCTCCAAACTGGAGAAGGCATCTCCACAGGCAGTTGCAGAGCCCAGCTGTCGATAGAGCACCGCACCTGCAGCTTCTCCTGGTCCAGCGCTGAGTGGAAAAGCTCAAAACCTTGGGACCTGTCAGCGCCATGAAGTGCTGCCCAGTTAGCTCTAAACGTTGGAAGAAGAGAGTGTCTGGTTAAATCCTCTGCCGTGGTAGCATGTATTTTCATATATTGAAAGTGTATTGGCCTGTGTTAAGTCAGAGTGTCATAACCCTGTAATTGTAGCTCACAAATGAGAGAAGTCAAAAATGATGGTTGATTTGTACATGGAAGAGAGCAAGCTCTCCATGGCCAGGAGGAAATGAGCGTCTGATAAATGAGTTGGTGGAGGCAATGAGGTTTCATCTGGTGTCAGGCTGAGGAAGCCATTGGGGAGGAATCACTGACAGATGAACAAGGGTGACTGCAGCCTGTCGCCAAGAGCCTCATTGTAAGAATTGTCTGTTTCTTCTTTAATTTTTGAAAGTCAGTAATTTGCAATGATTTCCCTCTGGAGCTTGACACATCAGCCCTGAAACTGGAAAGGAACTTTGTTTTAAATCATTAAAAAGTGTGATAAGTGTAATTTTATTTGCTATAATTGTTAAATCGTGTCTTGGAGCGAAAACTGAAGAGCCTTCTCTGTAGGTACTGTAATTGTTTTGTATACTGTTTGGTGCAGCAGAGCTTCGAAGGCATAATTGGTAATTGCTGCGGCATGTTCCGTGCTTCCCAGGTAGGGGGAAGGTGGCCCTAAACCTCTCTGGGAACGTGTGCCTGTGTCGCTCAGGGATGCTTTGTGCTTGAAAAAGAGCAGAATGGCACAAGTGGAAATGGGACATAGCAACACAGTCTGGTTTCATGAGCAGAAGAGACCGTGTGAAGGCCAAGGATGAATCGTATAAAAAGTCTTGCACAGCTCTTTGGAACTTATGCTGGAGAAATGCTTTGGAGGGTACTGTGGGCACCCTGAAATAATTCAGCCTTTTGTGGGGGCACACCCCAACAGACCTGTCCTTGTTCTGCCAGAGGTTCCCTCATCCCATGATAAGCCCCTCAGGTTTGTTTGTGCTTTCCCTCCTTAAATCCATTCTTCCCTGCAAAATGTGATGTGAGGGAGATGTTAGTCTGTTGGTGAGGGGGAAGGGGCAAGCAGTGGTTGAAACTGAAACTCCCAAGTGCTGTGCTGATTTTGTTGGGATCGTGCAATCATTTCTCTCTGTTCATTTTAGGTAAAGCAGATCATGGAAGAAGCTGTCACCCGGAAATTTGTACATGAAGACAGCAGTCACATCATCGCCTTATGTGGTAAATGTCACGCAGAAGAGCTAATGCTACCTAACCTTACTTTTCCTCTACTCTAGACATTTATTTTCTCTGCTGTCAGAGGTAAATGCAGGGATGTAGATATTAGAAATCATGGTGTTCAGGCCCATTTCACCTCTGTATTTGCTGCGTGTGTGTGTACATTACAAATTGTAACTCCTACTAAAATGTCATTATCCAAGTACCCAGCCAAGATGACAGGTGGCCTTGCTGCAGGCTGGCCGTGTGTTCAGGGAGCTCCCAGAGTGGTCTGCCTGGTCTCTGTTCCTGGAATCCTGTCCTGGTAGCTGTGCTGCATTGTTGGTGTAAGGGGTAGCAGCTATTTCTGTTAGACTCTGTTTGGCCAAAATTAGGAATACTCTAAAGTCTTCATACTTTTCTCTTCCTCCTACTGTGATTCCGGTTGGTTTTGTGTTCTGAATTCTTCATGGTCTGAAGAAATAATAACTGCACTGAGCTGCCGCATTATTGCCCAGCAACCCTACCTGTCCTAAGGCAGGACTCCAGCCTGCTGTTTTGAACAGAGGCCTTGATTAACTCCAAACCAGAAGAAGGTGAAGCTGAATGTTCTGTTTTTACTTTGGCCGATTGAATGGAGAAATCCCTTCCAGCAGATTTGGCTAACAGCTCCTGGCTGGTGCTCTCCTGTGTGTGCAGTTCTCTTCCCTCCCCCACTCCAGTTTCATGTGTCTCTTCAAGAGGTTTTTCCCTTCTATTTAAAATTAGATTGGTTCAGTACATGAGTCATTTTTGGTGAATCTTCGCTATAAATATAGAATTCTTGTGAATCATTTTACTCTCTTGCTAGGCTGAGTTTAGCAAGAGTCTCTTAAATACGTGATAGCTGATTTCAGGGTCTCTCTGCATCAGTAGCTGAACAGTTCGTAGCTGCCCTAGGTCCCAGATGGCTGAAGGTGCCAGTTAAATGGCACGTGCCACTTGTCCTGGAGGAAGTGCTCCAGCTCTGTGCCACCCTTGCTGGCCTGGAGGAATGGTGCCTCTGTGGGTCAGCTCTGCTCATCCAGCAGGAGGGATTTGTAACCACGAGGATTCTGCTCCAGTCTGTGGTCTCTGCCTGGGTGCTCTGGCAGAAGGAAAGCAGTGCTGATGTTTTCATCCCTGTGGGAAAGCAGTGAGTGCAGGAGGTTCTGTATTTGTTCCCAACCCAGCGTATAACTAACCTAAGTTACATCCCAGGGGCTCTGTCATCCCCTCTGATTTCTAGGAAATCTGGCTAGCTACAGCAGCTCCATTTGGCCTGTGGCTGACGTGTGCCGTTGTGGGACAAAAATTCCAAGTTCCTCTGGGCTGTGGGTTGCTGTGGCACGAGTTTCACCGCTGTTGTGTGGCCAGTCGGGCGACAGTGCAGCGATGCAAGTGTCTTTGGAGCATCTTCAGTGGCCGGCGCTCCTGCTGCAAGCTGGCCGTGGATGTTTGCAGCCTGGGCTCTGTGGAGACGTTTCCTTGGGAACGGCAGCTGCCACCGTGACGTGGGGCTCCATCTCTGCGGCAGGGCCAGCGCCGCGCTCTGCTCCCGCGCCCTCCTGCCGCCAGCCTGCCCGAAGCGTCCCTGGCTGGAGCTGTTCTCGCCAGCAACACCGGCCCCTTCCCATTTCTGCACTTCTGAGGGAAAGGGGCAAGAAAAAAGAAGCATTTCTCTGTCTCTGCAGTCACCTGGCGCGTATTTACAGGGTTTCCAGTTCAGTGCATTACGCTTACAGTGTTTGTGTAATGCTACCTGCGGTTTGCTAAGCCTTTTCTGTGTGGCTGCCCATCTTTAGTCTGGCAGTAACGTGCTGCTTTAAGCATTTAAAAAAATTACTTAAGTCAGCTTCACACTGCAGACAGGATTTATTCATGAATGCCCCAGACATGGTTACCCAAATGATTGCTACGTTTTCAAGTTACACTTTGAAATGAGTTTCAGTAGTTTGTTCTCTTTGAATAATATTTTGATGTATTAAGTGAAATAATCCTGAATTCCCCATGCTAGAAACTAATTGCCATATTGAGGTGGGTTATGGAGAGTTGGTGTGTGTCACAATCAAAATATATGTTTAGGTGTAAATCCAGCATGCCTCCTTGGCAAAGGGAATACTGTGTTTTGAGGAAAGGTTAGCAGTAAACATGAGTAAAAATAGTAACTTGGGCACTGCTAAACATGCATAACTTGGCTTTTCAATGAGATTTCAGTTCAAATTAAGGAAGGGATGAACTGCACGAAAAGCTTTTTTTGGCCTGAATAATAGACCTGCTACCAGTAATTAAACCCGTTAATTAAAATGTACATAATCCCTTTGTGGCTGAACTGAAAAGGCCAGTTCTGATTCGAGCTGCAGAATGGTGTTTAATGTTGTGCTTGGGGCTTCTTGTAAACCTTGCCTGAGGATGGCAGGTCTGCATTGCTCGTGTCCTTTGGGATGTGAGGGAGAGGAGGAGCTGGGGGATTCCTCTGCTGTTCCTGGGGGATGCACCGGAACTGTGCAGCCCTGGGTGGGTTTGTGGCAGGGGCATCACCAGGTCCTTTCCTGTTCCTGAATCTGAACTCAAATCCTGTAAGACGTTGAGGCTTTTCTAGCAAAGAAAATTAAAAACCACCCATCATCTTTTTGTTTTCTTGATACTTTGTAGCTTTTTTGTTATACTTTGGATACTTGATATGTGCTGTTTCTTCCCATCTTCAGTTACTGATAGTTAATTTACCCCCAGTGTTGGTTACAGTCCTTCACTTTGGAGGCATTTGAAAGTACTTATTTTTCCTTCTCTCAGTATCATTGAATTATCTTTACCTTCCAAATCTGTTTTAAAACTGTGTCTAGACCAGACTTACAGACCAGAAATGCTTCTCGCCTTTTAAACCCAAGGAGAAAATTTGCTGGGTATTAGATTAGTGTTCTATCCTGACAGATTTGTTGAGCATCCTTGCTGCAGACCCTGCAATGCAATTCCAGGTGCAGGGAAGAGGAGCAGAGAGCCTCTCCTAGAGGAGCTGAGGAAGCTTGGCTGGCTCAGCCCTAGGGGATGAGCCAGTCCCGTTGATTTAGCTGCGTTAACCTCAACTTTTTTTTTTTTTCCCCATCCCCATTATGCATGTTGCTTTTCTTCTCTTGTTAACTGATGAAAATGACTGGGCTTTTTTCTGGGTAATGCTGTGTTTAAATATCACTGATCTTAAAAAAAGAGGAACAAAACCATGTCACGATCTGTCCAGTCATGCACTGGGAAAGGTGACGGGGTTTGACTGCAGAGCTGGATCTGATATCGACTGAAGGTGTTTGTATGTGGCTTCGTTTAGTCATGCGTGCAGCCCTGCGAACAAAAGAAGGATGTGGTGGCTGCCCCGGGGAGCTTGGGAGATAATGAATTCCCATTAGTAAGCAGTCCTTGGTGCTTTCGCTGTGTGAATAATACATCAGAGAGGTGGCCTGGGGCCTTCCAGCCGACATCTGCCGACCCAGAGAGAAGGGACACTTGCCTGAGCACAGCCCAGTGCTGGCTTGCCCAGCTGCCAGTCGAGTCTTCTCTGAAAGCAGCCGAGCAGCCTGTGACTGGTGTGGTGGTTCTGGACATGGTGGTAGAAGAGGGCGGGTGAGGAGGTCCGTGCACAAACAGATCCGTGCATCAGCTGTGCAGTGCTGTGAGTGCCCCTGGCCAGCTCTGCAGAGTCCATCCTGTTTCTCTGTGGCTGACTTCCAGGTCTACAGGCACGGTGTACCGGGTGGTAGGTGAGTGTTATCATACTACTCCTTCTCAGTACAGTTTCTCTCATGGGCTCCTGTAAGTTGTACGGCAGCCCTTTCAGCTTCCCTGCATTTCCTTCAAGACTCAAATACAGTCTCGACTTCTGCCAGGCTGTGGCAAGGTCAGAGCCTGACTCCATGGCTGCTTTTGTGAAGCACTCCTGAGCTGGCATTTGTGTCTTATGTTGGTGCTTCTGCTCTCAAGCTTTTGCAGTGTCTGTGTACGTCAGGACTGTGTGAGCATTTATTGTTCTCAGAAACAGAGCAAGGAGAGCTATCACCCACAAGTGCTTCAGGCTGTAATCCCACACTCGAGACCTGATGTGTGGGTCCTGTATCCATCCTTTTCAGCTTCCTTTCACAGAGCCCTGGGGTGTCTAGGCTTGGATAATCATCAGTGTAAGATGCTTCCTTCTTCAAAAATAAGTAGAGGGAATTGTTATTTGGAATAGTTGTGTGTCACTCAGTATCTGTTCACAGCAAAAGGACTGGCGTGTTCTGAGAAACAGAGTGACTCTTGGGTCCTCTTCACATTTTAGAGCCAGTCCAGTGTGTGACAGGATTGCCATTAATGAATGTGCTTACTAAGATTGGGCTTTCTATCCAACAGTTCAACAGTTACTTCCCAGCTTCCTAAGGCAGATGAGTACTCCATTCATTCTGGAGGTGGGAGGCAGTAGGAAAGCACTTGTGTGGCTGGATTTTCCGGAGCCACGTAGTTGAGATCAGGTCTGAAGTTTTAGGGCCCTACACGTCTATAGGAACACAATCACAGAGCTTCAGCTGAAGTCATGGATGAGTCTCCATCCACGCTGGCCGTGGAAAACCAGGAGTCCTTGGAACATGAACGTGGCTGGTGACTCCTGGAGACCAGATGTCTGGGGTCGTTCGGGATGGATTGGTGTCTGAGCTGCAGGAGTGCCCGGCAGTGCTGGTTTACAGTCTCACTGCTAACAGACCCAGGGTTAACCACAGCAGTGGGCTTAGTTGTGAGGCTGTTTTCTTCATTGGTCTTAGGATGACTTGTTATCCCATTTTGCACAAAGTTAATTGTGTTTGAAAGAAAAGATCTAATTAGGAACCAGTGACTGCATGATGCTGGACCTCATGTTCTGTTTTTTCTCATTCAGGACCTGAAATCCAAGCAATTACCAGAGTCACCAAACGTCACAATTGCCATCCCCAAGCAATGAAATATCATGAGTCAGAAATTTTTTCCTTCATGGCCCTAAATTACAAGGCTGGATTAAAGTTCATGACAGGAAAATAAAATCACTTGAGGAGCAGAGATGTATTTCTTAAGTTTTTGGCATTGATATTTTTTAGAAATGTAGTTAATCTGCTATGGAAATGCAGATCTCTCACAAACAAAACCCAAGTCTCCCTGTATTATTGCTCCTATTTGGAAAACAAACATTTTCAATGATGAATAATGCTTAAAAAATAGTTTACAGAGATTCTGCCTCACTTGATAAACACATTAGCCCAAAGAAAGTACCAGAGAGGGGGAGGCAGATATTTTTTCACGCACATTTAGAAGGTTTTTGATTGTGCTCCAAAGATGATGCTTAAATTAATGAGTGGTGTGCTGTAGCGGGGAGGAAAAAACAGAGTGAATATTAGCTCTGATATGAAATGAAACAGTTTTTGAACTGCATGTGTTTTTAGCTTGAGAAGTGAAATAAAATCTCTTGTGCTTTTTAGAGAATTCTGCTAAACATTTTGCTTTGATCCTGGGCCATCAAATTGGATAATTTTCAATATTTAGAGAAACTTTGGTAATTCTGATTTACCCTTAACAGTGTTTAATGAAAACACTTCTGTTTTCTGGAGGTTACTGAGATCCTTGAAGCTTAATGATCTCGATTTTAAAGAGAAGCAGTCAACAAATTTCAGCCCAGAAGTTTCCCAGCAGCTTTAGAACTGGGGATTGTCCATTTAGATACTATTTTTTTTTATTTTCTAGGGAATTGTTGAACATAGGACGTTCTGTGGCGCAGCCCAACACAAGCAGGTTGAGTGCAGGTGGACAAGGGTGAAGGAGCACGTTTGGATGTGTCCTCTGCAGCCCTTTGCTGTCAGCTGGCAGTTGGGTACCGGTGTCCCACCTGCTCGGTGTGTGCGTCCCAGTGACACAGCAGGCTGGAACTTGGCAATAAAACCGGTTTCAAACTGGGCAGATCTGTGATCAGCAGGGTAAACCAACAGCAGCTGGAGATTATGAGCATCTGATGGCTTCTTTATCATCCTCCTCTTTTCACTTGTTTTTAATTTCTTCAGCCTCATGAATTCAATTCCCTGTGCACAGTTTCCATGAAAACAAGGTATTTAACTGCAGTATTTCTTCCTGTCTAAGGAAAATCTCATCTGCTAAGTACACCCCATAAATAATGCTTCCACAGACCTTCTTTTCTCTGCTCACCACCCTTCCAGCCCCAGAACTGTCATTTCACAGTCCATTAAGTCATGTCAGAATTTTCATAGAAGCAAAAAAGGACAAAACTGAACTTGTTCACCTGACCCTGGAAGAAGAAGCTGTGGTGAAGTCGTAAAAAAGTGACATTTTTCCAAAGCTTGGTGGGCACCGTGATTATTTGAACTGTAAATCAATAATATATCTGCACTTAATTAAATTCAGTGGTGGATACTGCAGAGAATGTGCCTCAAAACTGTCTGGAGTTAATGAATTTTTAGATGGCTGCTGTCAACTGAACCATACAAGGGAATTACCTGAGCTGTGCTGATTTATTCCCATTGCAGAGCTGCTCTTCTGCTCTGTGTGTGATGAGTTGCTGCCTTTTTATCTGGTCAGTTTTTGTATGTGTTTGTTGTAGGTACAGTGACAGTAGGCAGGCTCGGGATCACATTGGGCTGTGCAGTAGTTACTTACCTGTGCGCATATGTACCTGTAGCCAAAAGCATGTGTGTACACAAAAACACCCATTGATGCCTTTCTGATGTTACCAGTTTCTCCAGAAACAGCTAAATCATTGATTTTTAGGTCTTCCTAGAGTGTCAGATTCCAAAAAGGGAAAAATGGTTAATTTTCCTGGAAATGGGTAAATAACCCCATTCTCTGTCCCAAAGGTTCTTGTACTATAACCCCTAACATAGTTGTGTTGTCTCTTTAGCCAGCAGATCGTGGGAATCACCTGGTTTTGGTTTATCAAAAAGCACCACTGCCAAGGTCCTCTCGTGTCTTTTAAAGGTTCTGCAGCTTGAGGTGACTCTTCTGCCTGTTTATTCAGAATGTGTTAAGTTTCCTTTCTGACTGAGCTTGGCTGTGGGCGATGCTGGCAAGGTGCGGTGAGATCAGTGCCTGCCTTGGACACAGAGCCAAAGGAAAGCCCCGCGGGGCTCTGCCAGGGAGCTGGTTCCTCACTGCTGTGCCGTGCCGTGCCACTCTCGTGCCGTGGGTGGGAGGGATCCCCTCCTGCTGTCCTGTGCCACCAGGGTGTCATCCACACAGTCCCTGGGTTGAAATGGGATGGCATCTGTGTCACAAGATGTGCTGCCTTGCTTGGATGTTTTGTAGTTAAACTGGATAAAAGCCACAGTGTATTTGCAAGCATGCTCAGATCAAGTCAGATGTGAATGTAGAGTCAGCTGTTCTGGAATAATTCTTGTAGAAAGGAGCCTGGAGAGAAGCGTGCTGAGAGCCAGTGCTGTTAGGCTCAGTCTGGGGGTGAAGTGTAGGAGAATGAAGTGACCCGAGGGTCACACAGGCTGGGCTGTAACCTGTCCCCCAGTCCGAGGGTGCCTTGCACATAGAACTGGATGTGCATTAATCTCTTGTCCTGTGGAAAATACATTTTGAGGCAATCCAGCAGCAAATTCCAGTGTCTCGCCCCTTGCAAATGACCCCTATGTGTGTGTTACAGGCAGCTGGGGACTGATCTTACCCGAGTTCTTGTGATGAGAAATGTCACAATGGAATAATTAAATATTGGGGCTCTAGGGACAGTCACTGGGGAAATTGTCCTTAGTGGCAGCTGCAGCATTTATTAATAATTAAAGCTGTGCCTGCTGTGCTTTTCACTAAATTTGTTTCATTAATATTTTATTGTTTTAAAGAAATAAAAGAAAGCAGTGAAGGTGGGAAGAGAGCCTGTTTCCTAAGCAACAGCAATGCACTTCTTTGCAATTATTTTTAAAGGCAGGTTGCTTCGTTTAAGATTTGGAGTCAAATTGCTGCATTGCTCCAGGCATCCGGAAAGCTGCTTTTCTTTTTTCTTTCTTTTTTTTTTTTTTTTTATTTCTAATTGAAAGACAGAGCAAAACAGTTGCTGGATTAAGAGCTGTGTGATGGTTGCTAGACAGGAGCTAGACCGTACTGTGAGGAACATCCCCGTGCTGTCATCACTCGCTGTCCCCCCCGTGCCGCTCTGTGGCCGCGCCAGCCCCCGCGGCTCTGCGGCGTTCCCTGCACGGACGCTCCTTTCCTTCGCAGTGGAACCAGCCTGGCTTCTGAGATGTTGTCAGCGCTGGGCTCCTGCTCCTGTCAGACCACAGGCTCTGCCTCTGCCACCCACCGGTGTCCTTTGATTGCAGGGGAGGTTTCTGGTGGTTGAGAGGGGTCACGCAGGGATGTGCCCGCATGTCCTGCTCCTCCTTCCAGGGACCAGTGCCGTGCACAGGCTGTTGTGCGTGAGGAGGTGGTTGGCTTCTGAGGCAGTAGTTCTGTCTGGAAGTGCCACCAGCACGGGAAGCAGCATCAGACCTGCTGCTGCTCGGTGGCCGTGTCTGATGCCGTCGGGCTCACGTCCTGAGCAAACAGGAGTGTGCCGGAGCCGAGGCCGCGGGCACTGCCCCATTATGCCGTACGGAACTCAGAGTCTGGCTTTGGCTGCTCCTGGGGTGGGGCTCCTCGGGGTTCAGCAGGCAGGAGGTGTTTCTGTGTGCCCCCCGGTCTGGCCTGGGACTCGGGTTAGTTTTCAGGACGCGAGCAGTGAGGACAAGTCTTTTTCAGATGCAGGCTTTCAGGTGTTAGGGGATTTGGAGCCTTCAGGTACAATAAGCAGGGAGTCTTCAGGAAATGCTCAGCACCTGACAGCGTTGGGCGTAAAGTGCAACAAAATGCTGCCTTCTCTCAAAAAGAGCCGCCGAGTGTTGGGCGAGAGGCAGAGTGTGTCAGAGCAGATGGAGTGCCATTTGTTACTCGTAACCAGCATTTAACGCGGCAGGGGGAGCTGCGGTGTCCCGATGGGCTGCCTGCTGCCACCCAGCACAGGAGAGCCGCGCTCGGTGCTGCACTCAGAGCCCTGGGAAGGCTGCCCTGCCCTGGGCACACACCTGGCACTTAGTGCTGGGTCTTTTCCCTTTCCTGTGAGTGAATTGGTCTGTTTTCCTTCATCCCTTTGTATGGGCAGTGTTGACTGTGTGAGTCATCTGCAGTCTCACTTTAGGAGCTGATAGACAAGGAAGGCTTATTTTTTGTTTTGATTTGTTTTGGTTTTTTTTTAATTTGTATTTCTCATTTCCCTTCCCTGCAGCAGGTTACATGAGAGCTGGATAGATTTCTGCTGCAGTCTTGCAAGGCTGGCATAGTGCAGTGCAGTGTTTTACTGGTGGCCATCAGGGCATGTTACAGTGTGGTTCTGTGTGTGGCACGTGTAAAGTGGAGTGAAAATACTCGGAGAGATTCCAGTTCATTTATATAGTGCCATTATCTGTACTTTACAAGGTGCTTGTAGTTGCATCATCTGATTCTGAGTTCCTGTCTGTCCCCCCAGCTCTGTTGTTGGCCCACACCTGCCCAGTGGCACTGAGCAGGTGGCGCTGGCCGAGGCGGAGGCTGAAGGCAGCAGGACCCATAACGTTCTGTCCCCGTTCCCACAGGTGTGGTGGAGGCGTGTCTCCTGCACATGCTGAAGCGCAGGGCTGCCGGCTTCCTGCGCACCGACAAGGTGGCCGCGCTCTTCACCAAGGTGGGCAAGACCTGTGCCATAGCTGGAGACGTGTGCAAGAAGGTGCAGGAGCTGCAGCAGCAGGTAGAGAGCAGGTGAGGCTCTGTTCATCAGCCAAGTTGGTGCAGTGTTTCTGTCCAGCGTGGTGGGACGCAGACTGCCTGTGAGTTCACAGGGAACTGTCTTGGCCACGGGTGATGCAGTTTGTCTTGTTAGTGGCTGTAGATGTTGGTGTTCGATCAAGCTGGCAGTGAGCAAAGGGGCAGAGGTGGGGAACTGGGGCTTTGGTGTTTCATTTTGCTTCTCAGTACAGCAGAGCAGCACATTCAGCCCACACACAGCAGCAGAAGTGACTAATTACTGGTGATTTCAGAGAGGGCTCACAGGCGGGGGTATGGTGGACCAGCTTTGGACTGTTGGTGGGAAGGGAGGGGGTGGAAGGAGGAACTCAAGAACAGACATACAGGAAAAGCTGTTTTGGCATGCTCCTGCCAAACCGGGAACAGATTTGTGGGTGTCGTAGCAGAAACAGTTAAATTAATGGATACAAAGAGTGATGGGAAGATGGATGTTATAGGAAAGCTGTTCAGTACGTACTGGACTTAAGCACAACAGAATCCTGGAGTCAAGGACTTGAGATTACTGAAAGTCTTAAACTGCTTGCTGGTGGTGAGTAGCGAAGTTAAAATTTTCCATGTGGTTCTGTAGATGAAATCACAGTGCATGAGTGTCTTGTCCTATAAGCTCAGGACAAGAGCATTTTTAATTCTGTTTGTAGGCACTGCTGAGCCCTAAGAGCTCTTTGTACATCGTAGGAACTTTTAGCCTCTGATCAATTTGCTGTAAGAAGGGCTTTGCCAAGAGAGCTTGTCTTCAATTATTGACAGTTATTTAAATTAGCACTTATATTTCTGTGTAATCTTCTGACATTTATCTTAGTTAGACTTGTAATTATCAGACTTTGTTATGTAGTTTTTGACAGATATGTACCTATTTTTGATGCTTTTCTAATTGTGCCTACTGATACAGACAGGGATTTTATTAATTTTAGTTTTTTAAGTGTTGGGAAGAAGGATGTTTTCTACTGAAAATTCACCAGCCTCTCTCCTGGTTAAGAGCCCACACAAACACCCCTCTAACCACCAGAGACCTTTGGCTGTATCCTCTAACAGAGAGGAGCAAATGAACTTAAATTCTGTGGCTTCTCTTGGACAAATTTTGTGTGTTTTTCAGCTATTAACAGCCACAAAAGTTAAGTGCTGTAGAAAATATGCACAGCAAAGATACTATTGGGAAATACTGCAGGGAGTGGACTCGCTCTGCTGGATGCATGAAATGAGACAGAAGGGCTGTAACAGCCTCATCGCTCCTGAGGCCGTGGCTTAAGAAAACCCCTGTTCAGGATGCAACTAGCCACACTCGAATTGCTCTGGTGTCAGTGGTGTCGCGTGTCTGTCTCGCCCTGTAGGGGTGCTGTCATGGCCTCCTATAGGACATGGGACCGTGTAAATGCAGGGGGGAATGACCGATCTCACCCAAAACAGCCCCAAACAAACATATTAACTCTGTAACTGAACAGTTTCCTCAAAGGGAGCCCAAGTGCTGGCAAAGAACTTGAAGATGCCAGGGTTTCTTTCCTCGTATTTTAAGGGGGAGATTTTCTGGAAGAGGCATTCAGAGGCTTCCTGTTCCCCTCTCAGCCCGGGGCAGTGTATGGAGAGCCAAGGCAGCCTGCAGTGCTGGGCAGAAGGAAGCTGCCCCTGTGCTTTGTAGCCACCTTTCTCCTGCGTCTGCACTGTGTTACCTGATGCGGGAGGATGAACCCATCATGAGCTGTCATCAAACAGTCTGAACTCTGACTACTTTTATTTTATCACCTTTTGCAGGAAAAATCAGCCAAATGGGCAGGAACCCCTCAAAAGGCAGGGATCAACCACAAGCAAAACACCTGTCCTGACACCTCAGGCCATCAAACACATCTGGGTTCGGACAGCCTTGATTGAGAAGGTGCTGGACAAGGTTGTGCAGTACATTGTCGATAACTGCAGGTAAGGAAAGCAGCAGAAGCACAGGGATTTGTTGGACTGATGCATTTAGGTATCTGCAACAAGGGGTTTCATCAAAAGTCTTCAGCAAACCCCTGTGATGCAGTCTTCTGGTAAGATGAAAACCAGTTGCACAGGCATTTAGAAAAAAATGTACTTTAGTTTTGCATCACTTGACAGTGTTTCAGGCTTACAAAAAAACATTAACAGACATTCAGCTTTCTAGAAATCAGCTAAAAACCTAACTTCAAGTATATTAGGTGCCCATATTCTAATGGGACCTAGACTTTAGTGGAATAGAAATGTCGTCTAATACATCATGAGTTGAAAATAATCCTTTGGAACTTTAGGATGTCAGGGAGGAAAATGCCTATTGTAGATGAAAGAAAGGAGAATTAGAACAGGAGGAGCAGGACACAAAACCTTAGGGTTGTGAAAACAGGTTCTTTGAATCATGTTTTGTTTTTAGAAAAATCAAGCTTTGTGTAAAGTGAAAGTCTTCCCTTGCAAAACCCGAGAAGAGCATCTGTGCTTTATGCATGTATTCCACACAGACTCCTTAAGGCAAAGACGAGTCCTCTCTGTTCTATCCTTGCTTCCTGCTGCCCAGCATCAGCTGTGGCTTGCCAAGGAGTGACTCTTAACTCCTACCCTTCCTGCCCTCCCATAACCCATGATACAGAAGACTTAATAGGGCACACTGAGGACAATCTCCCATAAAAAGAGAAAGGAAGGGACCCTAAAGCTTGGTGTGGTCCCAGAACGGCAGTTTGCTGGCAGGGGTGCTCTTGTTCTGCACTGGCAGAACATTCTTGTCCATCCAAAGCCAATGGGTCTGAACAAGGATGAGAGCTAAGGGCAGAGCAGCTTATTTTCACAGTACTTTCCAAGTTTGTGTTACTGTTTTCCTTGTCATCAACTTTATTTTCGTGATGTATCTTGCCACTAAAAGCAAGAGAATGGCAGAAAGGTCTTTGTGCTGTTCAAGCAAACTGTTGCTCTGGGATATGTAATGCCAGCTTGGATTTTATGAGCTGTGTGCAGAAGAGACAGAGGGAGGGTTGGCTGTGTCCCAGAGACACAGTTAATGAAAGCATTTTAGTCCACTGCCTCAGTGTCTGCAGATACATGGGTGCAAGGGGCTTTAATTTCTTTTCCACATAATCCACAGGAGACATATCAGGAGAGTTTGCTCTCAGTTGTTCCATCACTGTGTGTTGTAGATGTTCACCTCACTGCCTTCCCCATCCGTTCAGATGAGTTGGGATCAGGTCCTTCACTGCAGGTCTGTGATTCTGAGACCCCGACTTGGTGAATAAAACAAACCTTTTCATAAGGCTTGTTGCCATGCATTTTTGTGACTTAACTGCTCAAATGCTCCATGTTCATGTCCTTCAGCTGTTCTGTCCTGGAGGAGGAGCAGGTGCTTTAGAGTTTGAGCCCCATCTAGTGAACAGACCACAGAGGACAGTGGCATTCAAGAAATGTGGGTGTTTGGATTTTTCAGCTATGTGGTTTTGTAAAGCAGCTTTGCCTGCTGCAGCGGCAAGACTTCGGGGTCATTGCAAGAGCTATTTGTAGTAGTTCATTGTTCTTCACGGTGTTTCAAGATGATTCCTCACAGATGGAAGAGATATTTAAGAATGTGTGGATTGTTTTGTCTCTGTGGAAAATGGACAAAATTGCTTGCAGAGAGCTATTGTTTGTTCCCATATTGCAATTCGGCCCAAAGCCCCAGATCAAATATAGTGGGTAAACACACTGAGCACAAGGCAAGCTCCTGCCTCTCCAGAGCTCAGTTGAAAAATAGGTGAGCGAGAATGAGCATATTGAGAGGAGGTGACTTGCCTGGGATTGCACAGCTCATCAGGCGCAGAATGTACATCCACAGGAGGGGTGCTGCTCAGCTGGTTAAATGTAGAAGTCTGGAGTGTAGGTTTATTACATTAGTTGTTCCAGGCGCGTTTTATGCTCCATGGAGACTAGTCAGTGCTGTTGATATAGTTTAGGAAATGATCTATTCTAAAGTTGATCCCTAAAATAGAGTAAATTAATTTCTCCACAGCTTTCTTACAATATGTTTTAATGGTCTTTAAAAACACTTCAGGATACACCATGTTGTAAAAGTCTTTTTTACCTGCAAACCAACACAACACTTCTTCACAGGGTCAGTGGATGGGCCAGTCAAGCTCCATTAGAGCTTCTGGAGGAGATGCTCACATGGGTGATTTCTGGGTAATCCCAGCCACTGTTTTCCCTCTACCTCTCAAATTCAGGGACTATTTGGAATTTGGATTCCTTGGGTCCTGTCTCTGGCTGTTCAGATACAGTTTTCTTACTGGCCCATTGCGTTAGACCTGTAGCTAAACCCAAGCTTCGAAATGGTTTATACCAACTAATATTTTTAACTGGGCTCTAATCTTTTATTCCTAGTAAATATTATGAAAAGGAAGCTTTACTGGCAGATCCTGTCTGTGGCCCAATACTGGCTTCGCTGCTAGGTGAGTTCTTGCAAAGTTACTTCTTATGCTGAAGAAAAGAAATAGTTTCTTAAAGCATTTTGCATTGCAACAGTGTTACAAGAGGTGAATTTTACATCTCATATGTAGTTAACTATTTATAATAGAGCAACATTGAAGATGTTGTTTTGTTGCTTTCAAGACCAGAAGAGACTGATCATCTGATTTTATTAGTAATTATTGGTTGGATCAGAAAGCAGAATGGGAATGGATTTTTACTGAATGCTTGCTGGCAGTTTGTAACTGCTCGTGCTGCTGTGGCAGGGTATTGTGTCCTACAGGAATACTTTTATATAGCCCTGGGTAATAGAGGTGATACATTATTATGTTGTTGTCTTTGTTGTGGGCTGATCCCGTAGGATTGGTGACCATTAATATTCACTTGGCTTTAGGACGAAGTCTCACCTTCAGTGCTCAGCCAGCAGGATAGCACTGGGTATGTTTCTGAACAGACTCAGAAGGCTTCTCCCTTGGTCTCTTTTCCTAGTGGGACCCTGTGCTCTGGAGTACACCAAGCTAAAGACAGCTGACCACTACTGGACAGACCCTTCGGCCGACGAGCTGGTGCAGCGGCACCGGATCCACGGCACTCACGGCCGCCAGGACTCCCCCTCCAAGCGCCCAGCCCTGGGAGTAGGTATTTACTCTGTACCTGTTTCTGAGTTAAGGCACAGGCTGGTAATAAAAACAGCCCCATGAGGTAGATACCTGAATCCGGAACAGCCTTTCTTCTCTCTTCTGTGACGGAGCCTTTATCACAGATTAGAAGTCCATTTGGGCCACAGTGTTCTCTTTATCTGTATGTAGAAAAGTTTGAGATCCAGCACTAAATTCTGTGGCTTGTGACAGTTGTGATCTGACAGGTAGTTCACAAGAAATTCTGAGCTGCCATGGTCAGGGCTGAGTTACGAGTCCAGGTGATTTCTCTGCAAACTCCCCTGGCTGCACAAGAAGTTGCAGTCCATAGAGACCGATGTAAAGGGTGCAGTTCGTGTGCCACTGCCCTGCCTGAGCTGCCCTGGCTGTGTGTGTAGATCCGGAAGCGCCACTCCAGCGGGAGCACGTCGGAAGATCGCTTTGCCGCTTCGGCACGGGAGTACGTGGAGTCCCTGCACCAGAACTCCCGGACACACCTTCTCTACGGCAAGAACAACGTCCTGGTGCAGCCAGTGAGTGCTGGAGTTCGGGGCTGTGACTGGAGGGGGCATTGGTGTAGCTGGGGGTAGAGCTCAGACCTGCCCAGCGCTCGCTGCGTTCTGTTCTCAGCACAGAGCTGCCTTCTGCTTGGCTCTCCTGTGCTGGGGTAGATTTGACATGTGACACATGCTTTCACTGCCTGACCACTGTCAATGAGCAGTGGGCCTGTAGGCAGGAACAAACATATTGAACTGTATTTCATAAACCAGCTGACTGTATTGTGGGTTTTCCCCTCTCTCTGTAGCAATATTGTATACCACTACTTCTGCTGTTAGGGTTTCCCTCAGCAGTTCCCAAATACTGCAGCTTTGGAACTTTTGTGGCATAGAAAGACTGGAACATATATTTTATGCAGGTGTTTTGTGCACTTGAGTCACCTGGGTTATCTGTTTATTGCTTCTGTGAACAGAAAGATGACTTGGAGGCAATTCCTGGATATCTCTCCCTTCATCAGTCAGCAGATAGTTTGACATTAAAGTGGACTCCAAACCAGCTGATGAATGGAACCCTTGGAGATTCAGAACTGGAGAAAAGGTACTCATTGCATTCAGGAAAGATAGGAAGCACTGTGTAACCTACTGGGGAGCACCAGGAAGGGGGAAGGGGAGGGGAAAAGGGAAGCAGAGATTGTACAGACCTGGTACCAGAGTATCAATGTGGAGACACCTGCTTTCCTTTGCCGTTTACTTGACTAATAATTTACTTTAATTGACCAAATTTATTAAGCAGTTATTAACTTAGCAGAGTCTTTCTATCAGGTGCTTGGAACTGCAAGCATTCCTGAATATGGAAAAAACAATGTTTCCTGCTCTTTCCTTCCCTTTTAGTGTTTACTGGGACTACGCACTGGTTGTGCCACTGTGCCAGATCGTCTGCATCCACTGCCATCAGCAACGTAAGCATAACCCTTAGGCATATATTCCTTTAAAATACATAAGCAGGAGGGCCACTTGAATGATTGCTTTTCCTCCCTCAGTGTCGAGAACACCTCTGACTAGTTCTGAACATGTGGGAATGAGTGTTAAAATCTCCAGTCCCAGCTGACAGAGGATGACAACTGCATGAGGCTTTCATAGTTTGCTTGTATCTTGAGTTTCTGTAGGACTGAAGGGCTGGTATCATCCCTAGATCACACTGTGCCTTACAGAGGTTTATTTATCTACTTGGTGATGATCCCAAATAAAATTTACTTAGAGGGTAAGAGCAGAAAACTGAGGCTCTGATGTAACAGTGTGGACTCCCCCTGTCCTCCCTTGCAGCAGAAAGCAGATGGACATTAGTGCTGGTGAGTCAGGATGGGACGCAGAGGCCTCCGCTGCACTTCCCCCAGGGAGGGCACCTCCTCGCCTTCCTGTCCTGTCTGGAGAATGGGCTCCTGCCCCGTGGCCAGCTGGAGCCCCCGCTGTGGTCCCAGCAGGGCAAGGTACTGCTTTTTCTGGTGAGCTCTTGGGTGAGGCTGGTGTTGATATCTCTGCTCCACAGGGCCTGGGCATTGACTTCCAGCTGCTTTATGGTAAAGTAGGAGGCAAAATAACTCCATTAGTCCAATTTGATTCTTATACACGTGGTCTATAAAAATTGTTCATACCTTCATTACCCCATTGAGCAATGAGCTGGAATCTGCTGTTGCATCAAGATGCAAACCCACACAATAGGGGTGAGATTCAGATGAACTGGACAGAGGTGCTGCCAGAGGCTTGGGGTGCCCAGCTCCCATTGACTACGAGAAAAGGCTGGTTTATAGTACACAAAAGTAGTGTTAAGTACCCCAAAACCACCAGCTGTATATGACTCCACTGTTTTCTCCCTTACCTCCTCCCAACATTGAAAGTCGGGAGATTTAAGATGCCAAAGGTCTGCAATACTTAGTTTGTTGTACTTTGTTAGTCACTCACAGCTGAATGTATGGAATTATTATTTTCTCTAGGGCAAGGTGTTTCCAAAGCTTCGAAAACGGAACAGCAACAAATCAGTGGACCTGGAGGAGATGCCAGCTGAGGACACGTCCACGGACTATGTGTTCAGGATAATTTATCCTGGACACAAGCACGATAACAGTAAGTGCCTTTGTTCTGCTTTCTTTGAAAAACAAACAAACAAAAAACCAAATCAAACATCTGAGAAAATCTTGAAGTAATATCCTGGGAAATACCTGCAGGTGACAAGCCAGGTTTTTGTAAGGGGGTAAAAAACCCAAACCTCTCACAAAATTTCAGTAAGAGATAATTCACTAAGTGATCAACTGGTGCAGCCTAGGTTTCCTTAATGCAGTGAGAATTGAGAGTGGAAATGGAGTTGAGGTGGGGAATCTTATATTTACTCTGTGTTTTACAGAGGAAGTTTTCAAAATACTCCCCTGGGCTTGCAAACTGAGACTGAAACAAAAGACTGCTTGACTAGCCAAGAGCAGTTTTGCTCCCTAAGTGAGGATATTTTTACTGGCCACACTGCTTGCTCATAATGTTGTTATTAGGAAAAAAGCCCCCAGCCATAAACTCTTAAATGTACCCCAAGAACTCCCCGGGCTAAGTTTTCCTGGCTTGGAAGCACAAACTTAACAATGGATAAATAAAGGCCCTTCCAAGGAAACTAAAAGAATTCCCAAGCACCAAACCACCTCATGTCATCAGTGAATACAAATTCCTTACATGCAAGAAGGCACTTGAGCTAGTTCTCAAACAGCATGTTCAGTTTTATTCCCCTTGGCAAAGAAGCAAGAACTTCCTGGGAAGATCAGACCCTAAAGTTTACAGGGGATTTGGACTTACTGCTCATACTGGGACTTACTGCAGCTGAGAAAGCAGGAATCTCCTCTGCAGCTCCTGACCCCGGGGCCTGGGCCAGTGCTGGCTGGGCTTTGTCAGGGCTCCTGGGCTGGCACAGGTAAGTCCATGCACACACCAGCAAAGCACCTTGTGCCTTGGCCTGCTGGAGGGGCTGCAGCTCCTGTGCCAGGCAGGACCTCTGCCTGTCTGCAGGGCCACACACAGCTGGGAGCGAGGGTTTGCTGTCCAGGTGCATCTGGCACAGGTTTCAGAGAGGGGGCCACAGCATTGCTAAGGGCACAGTGAAGGACAGAAGCTAGCTGGAGCCTAGAATTCCCATGGAGCTTTGCTCAAAAGCATACTCAGCTGCTGCAGGCTGGCACTGGGATCTTTCTCCCTTGCCATGGTGTGCCACGTGTGCTCTCACAGCCTGTGCACACTCAAAGCCAGCCTGAGTTTGGTGGAGCGTGCTTTGCTTCTGTAAGAAACTCCGTTTTCACAGCTGTTTACAGGAGCTAGTGCCCTTGAGCAGAAGGCAGGATTCAGGTCCTTTGTCTTTGCTGACCGTGTCCTTTTGAGCTTTCCCACAGAATTGAGTTCTTTCTTCTTATGCTCCTCTTTCACTATTTTCTTTGAGCAGTAACTATTAACTACCACCACTTAGCTGCCAGCCGCTCTACCTCTGTTGACGATGATGAGGAGGAGGAAGATAAGCTACACGCAATGCTATCAATGATCTGCTCTCGGAACCTCACAGCTCCTAATAGGATGAAAGGTTTTTATCCTCCTCCCCCTGTGTCCCAGAGCTCTCTTGCAGCTCCTTCCACTGATGCATACAACAGTGTTGGCATTATTACAGGGAAAGGCATTTCACTCAGGCCATGAGATCTGGAGATGGAGGTGACTGTGCAGAGAGGCTGGGAATGGGCTCACAGCCTGTGGGGAGTGGGAACAGCATCTTCCCTCTCCCTTGGTGTGTGTGCTGCTGAGCAGCAAACCCCCTCTCCTCTGGGGCTTCCTGCCCCACCTCCATAAAGGCTGGATACCAGAGCAGGTTCTCAGGAGAGAAGGAGGGAGTGTAACAGCTTGGTGATCTCCCTGTAAGGTAGCAGAGAAGGCTGTGTGGAGATGCAGTACCTGTCTGGGGCTGGTGCTTTCATTCCTCTTGCATCCATAGGCTGAGTGGGCTTCAGAGGATCAGCTGTGAGCTCTGCCACCCCCCACAAATTTGTCATCTATTTCTTTTCTTAAAAACTTAAAAAAGTTAATATTATTTAAGTTGGTATTCTCAAGACGTGTGTGCATTTGGGATCCAGTAGTTTAGCCCTGAATTCTGAGAAGTCCTTGCTTTCTCTTATACCCTGGACTGGTGGGACTGACTGCAAGAGACAATAATTGCCCTGCATCTCTGTACAGTGCCAAAGTTCTGGGTTAGACAGGATATCAACAGGTGTTCAGGGAGAGCCTCCTCAATTCTTCTAGGCTGCCTACACACTTATCCCAAGGGAGCAGCCCCTGGAAATTGATAAAGCCCATCCCAAGTTAATAAAGAGTTCTTGGAAGGCATGGACAGAAAGAAGTTTCAAAAATAGTGTTTCCCTTGAAAAAAGATGCTGTTTTAGGAAGTTTCAGTGTGTCCTAACTGATCGTGCCTGGATGCAGGCAAAAATGGGAAGGAGAACGTTTAAATTCCACATACACATTCAGCATAAGGAACACAACTTAGTCTTCAGTCAGTTGACAGAAAATGTGAGTTATCCACTAGGATGGCTGTCAGGTGTCTGCTTTTGCTTATTTAATCTTGAAGGGGATGGTAGAGTTAGGGATGTGTCTGGGAATAGCCTGGCTGGGCTGCTGTCTCTCCAGCAGCCCCATCCCATAATGACAACACTGTTGTAGCAGGTTTGCCAGCCATCTGCTTTGACATTTTGCAACATGCTTGACTTCTGCATGTAGCTGAAGTTACAGATAACACCACTACAATTAAGTAAAAGATGCTGTTCACTCTAATTCTTCACTAATTCAGGTACCTTTCATCTGAATCTTTAGGTTCTGTGGGGTTCTTTCCTTGTTTCTCTAAAAAACAGAATAAAAAATTAAAACTGAAAAACCCACTTTTCCTGTCTATAGAGGGGAGGCAAAAACTAATGATTTAAAAATGTTTATCCAGTGGTTTTTATTTGAACCCAATAAGAAGCTGCAATAAAAACTGGGTCATTCAGCTCCTTCCTGAAGAATTAAGGTGAAGAGCATTTTTGCATCACACTTTGTTTTGTGAAATGAAACACACATGACTGCTTCCGCATGAGCCTGTGCTTTTTCTGTTAACAAATGGGTTTACTCCACTCCTCCCTCACCTCTGCCCACTTTCTAACAGGCACTCCTAAAATGCTTTGTGCTACCTTGATTTAAAATGCATGAGATGGTTTGGAATTGCCCCCACCACCACTCAACAAATACCTGTTTTAAAAGCACAGCCCAGGGGACTGAATTTTGCTTGTAACTGTTAATTTAGTGGCATACTTTATGCATACATTATTGTATTTGCCTTAATTTTAATCATGGGTGAGCTGAAAGGCCAGTTATTTATTAGAAACCAAAAACCCCACAAGCTCAAATGCCAGCTGGGAAGGCTGAAGAGCTGAAGCCAAGCTTTCTGAAGGGAGCTGCTGATTTTTTTTGAGTTGCCTTTCTGAAGCTGGTTAAAAAGGCAAATAGATTTGGTGGAGCAGGGATAACTCAAGAAGCTGCATTGTATTGTTCGATCACATACTCCTGTAAAGTATCCTTTTATAAATACAGTGTGGACATTAGCAGGACTGGAACTGTCCTTTTGTGCTAAGTATTTTAGGATTTGGTTCTGACGGGGGAAAGAAGCATCTTGTGAAAGTAACTGACTCAGTTTGTCTTAATTTCTTTCATGCTCCAACTTTCACTCTGGCTGGACCAGCAGTTCCATGGCTGATTCCAGGAACTGCAAAATGAAATTCTGAGGCCTGAATTAAATAGAAGGTTGGGCTAGATGATCTCTTCTGGCCATAAATAACATTTCCAAAATATTACACAAGAACCATGCAGTTGTTCCTGCAGCACCCTTTTCTCTGTTCTCTTGAAACATGAACTGGGATGTGCATGGGCAAGAGAGGGGCAAATGGTGAAGAGGTTTGGCTTCCTGGGAAGGGACCCTGCACAGCATGCAGCGGGTCCAGAGCAGTGATTCTGAGGATGCTGCTCTCCTGTTTCTGGAATCCAGGTTCACAGCCTGTTGAGAAGTGAAGCATGAACCATCAGGATGCACAGAAGGAAGAGGGGGAGAGAAGGGAAAAGGCTGACGTCCTTCTGTCTTGTTTGGTTTTTCCACAGACACCAGTGAGATGATAGAGATGCAAGGCTTTGGGGCAAACCTGCTGTCGTGGCAGCTGGAGCACTGCAGCCAGGGCTCCTCCTGTATCTCCTGTTCCACGGGCAGCTCTCCCTACGACATTCCCAGCTGCTGCAACTGCATCCACGACCGGTGAGCAAGCTGTGCAGAGAGCTTACCCAGGGACTATGTGCATGCAGGTAAAAGCAGGAAGGTTTTAGCAGTTGCAGCACTCAAGGCAAAGAGTAACAATTTTCAAGTAACCATTTTCAAGTAGTTTCTAACATAAAAATATGAAGTTAGGCAGCAAGAAATTTAGTTTATTAAAACTAACCTATTAAACTACACGCAAGTCGCATTTTGATAGAACAACTGCATCCAGTTCTTTTGTCTAGTGTAAAATACTTCAGCTCTGGAAACGTTATCTTTAACAAGTAATTAACAATTGAATGAAGGGCAACAGTTCAGTTTGACACAGACCTTTACAGTGCACCTGCAGCAAGTGGGGCTGTGTGTGCCAGGGGGAAACCTGTCTGGGGCCAAAATGGTGGTAGTGGAAATGCTTTAGTAAGTGTAGTTTGTTATTACTGTGTCCTTTAACTAAATAAGTCTTGGTGCAGAGAAAAAATTGCTGTGGGTAGGACACAGGGATCAGCATGGAATTCCCGATGCTCTCTGTCCTCACGACCTGCTGTTGTCCTGTTGATGCCTCTCCACAGAACTCCACTAAAGATGTTGTGTGAAAGCATGAAGAGGCAGATCATTTCCAGAGCCTTTTACGGATGTAAGTGAAGCTTCTTATATCTGGCCCAGGTGGTATCCATATGCTTATCTAAACAACATGGGATGTTTGGCTTAGAAAGCAGTCTGACCCCGAATTCAGGGCAGCAAAGTGGATGTGACTCCAGTGTCAGTATTGTGAGTTTTGTGCTGGCAGTGGGAGGAGTGAATCACAGTGAAGACGGAATGTGGATTTACATGGCAGCGTAATACACAGCTTGGATGTTGCTGGTCTGTGTCAGACCTGTTTAATCTTTGCTGTGGTTCCCCATTCTCACACGGTGCAGTGCGAGCTCAGCTCAGGCAGGACTGTCACCGGGGGTCCCCAGGCTCCCCTCAGGCAGGGCTGTGTGGCTGAGCTGCTCCCTCGGTGTCCCCGCAGGGCTGGCGCACTGCCGGCACCTGTCCACGGTGCGCACGCACCTCTCGGCGCTGGTCAACCACAGCATCGTCCCCCCCGACAGACCCGCCAGCGCCGCCGCCGGCCTCACCAAGGAGGTCTGGAGCAAGTACCAGAAGGACAAGAAGGTCAGTAACACATCCCCTTCGTGTCCGTGCACGGGCTGCACACGCTGCTGCGCTGGGCAGGGAATCACCTGGAATGGGCCCCGAGGAATGTTAAAGGTGTTGGACCACAAGGTCACTTCTCAACTAGTGAGAGTGAGTCAGTTCTTACAGTCTCTTCTCTCCTTTGTTTCTCTGATGATGGCAAAGATATAAATTAGTATCAAAACAACTGATCTATTAGATTATTTTCATGGAGGGCATGACAGCCTATATTAGAGTGGATTTGAGCTAAGGCCCTAAAGGCTTGAATCAAGCTGCAGAATTTATTTAGTGCCCTGCATGTATTTCAGTGTCTCCGCACTCGGTGTGAAGTGTCTCTGAGTGTAGCTGAGTTAAATACAGATGTATTGCCTTCAACACCTCTTTCTCCTGGCCACTGTAGAACTACAAGGAACTGGAATTACTCAGAAGAGTTTACTATGGCGGGGTCCAGCATGAGATTCGGAAGGAAGTGTGGCCGTTCTTGTTAGGTCACTACAAATTTGGCATGGCCAAGAAGGAGATGGACCAGGTAAGCACAGCTTCTGTAGAATCTGAGTTACATTTGCAGAGTTTGTTTTCTGGATAGCAACTGTTGGTCTTTATTACTGTTTAGTATTCCCAAGGGACAAACACTACTGAAAACATTAGCAACACATGCTAGCAGAGGGGGTTTGATACCATGTTTTAATGTCTGAAAGTTACTAAATGGGAGTTCTTTCTTTCTTGAAGTCAGGGAACCTGCCTTCAGCTCTGCCTGTGGCATGCACGTGCCCTGAGCACACCGTGTCCACAAATTTGTTGCTTATAAAATGGGGAGACATTGACGTTTGGGAATTTTACTCAGTGCTGTCATTGGCTGCCCTCCCTGACTGAGAGAAAGGGATGTTCTCCCCTGCAGAGCCACAGGACTGCAGCAGGACCCTGCCCTGTGGGGAAGGTCTGGATTGTGTGGTGGTAAAACACTGCTTTTCTGTGACATCACCCAAATGTTGGCTGAACTGGATAGAACAGTAATGAGGTTTGCCCTGGAATATAATTAACACATTAATCTGCTTTTCAGTTAGTGTTATTACCAGGGAGGTAGCACTCATGCAGTAGCTGATTCTGTTCTGGATTAAATTGATAAGGAGTGGTTTATATATCAAAACATTTGGCATTTGCTGACTCCCAATTACTTTATATGCCAAGGGGTAATTTATATCCCTGTGAGCACCTGCAGAGCAGAAGGGCAGCCTGACCTCGAGCCTTGCCATGGGCAAATCAGTGTCTTGCAAACGGGGCACTTTATAAGCAGCTCTCTTTTTACTGAACATTGCTGTGGCAATTTTAGTTGTTTGCCTCCCAGTAATCTTTAAAAGCCAGTTCTGAACACCGATGGAGAAATAGAGCCCTTCAGTGTTCAAACTGGGTCACAGTCCAGATTCTCCCCCCTGAATCCAGTCATCTTAGTAGATGTTTATTATAGATTTTCTGGCTGTAGTGTGTACATCAGGAATGTTCTGCTGAGCACTGCTCCATTCTTTTTTATCTCAGATTTTCAAGAAAGGCAGGATATTGGAGGTTTCTTGCATAGATTGCATTTTGCTGTCTCTGATCTCCACAGGTATATGAACCACCAGATTTATGATGCATGTGTAGAAATAGAAGGTATGTCTGGAACTGAACCAAAAGACCCAGATGCTTAGTTTTTAGAGTGGGAGATGTGAAGCCATCTCTCATGGATGCTAGCCCCAGCTCCAAAGGTCATGTGCATGTGTACAGCTAGAACACAGGAGATTTGGCAAGATAAATACTGGAGTCTGTATGATAGGAATTACAGTAAATTCATACAGAGATGTTTCAAGACAGAAAATATCTGATTGCAGAACACAGGCTCCTACAGAAGATTTTTCTCCCTGAGTTTGCACCCTACTAACCCAGGGGTGCTCCATACTTAACCTGGAATTGTAATGAGCTACTCAACACCAGTAGTAAACAAGAGTGATGACTGACTCCTCAAAGGAATGGGCTGTTGGAGACTGAAGCTTTACACTGAATGTAGGAGTCTGTTAAATGAGTGACATGAAAACAGTCATAACACCTGCATGTACAGAAACTCATCGTGTCCCTAACTTTAAGTAGGAGGGGTGATTTATCATCTTTGCTTTCTGATGGTGTTTTTGCACTCCCAGATGTGGCTGTCCTCCAGCCCTCCACTAACTGTTGTATTTTATGATTTATGACTCGACAGCTACCTCAAGTGACAAATAGCCTGCAGCTCTTAGCATGAACGCTCGGGTAGCAGCTCAGCCAGCGGAGCCTGGAGCCAGCTCACAATTGTGGTTTCTCTTCAGCTCTTGACAAGTGACAGAGTAGTAAAATTGCTACATGTCCCTTAATAGCTCAAGGGGGATTCTGTGGCTGTCTTTCAAAAGAGAAAGCCACCAGTGGCAAAGATCTGTTATTGCTGTGGTGCCCAGTGCGGGTGGATGTGGCCATGCACAGTGCAGCCACGGGACGGGGTTGTGCGAGCTGGGATTCCAGAGTGTCTCCCAGGATCTGACTCTGCACAGGCTGGTGTCTGTAAACCTGTGACCTGCAATTCTTCACAAGGGCTACATTAGAGTTGGAACAGAGGAGCTGGAAGGAGGTGTAATGAAATCAGGGATGATGCAGTTAGAGGGGGTGCTCGCTCTGTAGATTGCATCTGACTTCTGTGTGAGGTTTCACAAGACATGTTCTGTTCTGTCCTGTGTCACTGTCACAGTGCTGTTGATAGTGTATACACGTGCTTATATGGATCCTCTCTGGTGCCTGCAGTGTTATTAATTCCCTGCAGTCAATACCCAACACCTGACTGCTCCTCTCCAGTCACAGGGATGTGCTGCTGCTGCAGCAGGAGGGCCTCGGCAGCCTTTGGGCTTTCAGCCTGAGACCCTGCACCTGCCTTAGGCCTTTCCCTCCTGTTTCCTGCTGGTGTCAGTGCCTTCTGGCAAGGAGGGCAGTGTCTCAGGATGTGTCTCTGTCTGCAGGTGGACGCAGACATTGCTCTGAGGTACCAGAAGGTGATGGCTGAGTGGAAGGCCTGCGAGGTCATTGTGAAGCAGCGAGAGAAGGAGTCACATTCGGCCACGCTGGCCAAGTTTTCGTCAGGCAGCAGCATCGACAGCCACGTCCAGCGGCTCATCCACAGGGACTCCACCATCAGCAATGACGTAGGTACTCCCTTCCCACTCACCATCCAGAGTGGGCAGTGCTCAGCCATCTGCAGAGGTGCAGCCCCTGCAGGCAGAGATGGAGATTAGCACAGCTCCTGAACCCTGGGCAGAGAGTGTAGCTGTGGTGCCTCCAAGTTAGAGTGAAGAGCAGCTCTGAATTTTGGGTAGTCTAGAGCTGTTCTTAAGCAGAACATGCTTAAGGGGCTCTGAGGTTCCCCTACAAAGGAAGATCTCTGTCAGCAGAGGAAGAGCTCTCCTGATCTCTTCCTTGTAGGTCCTTTAGTCAGATCCAGCACAGAGGAAATGACCACTACTGCTGAAGTGTGTGTTTGGTTCTGCATGTCCCAGGTGTTTATATCTGTGGATGAAACGGACTCAGTGGAGCAGGACCCCAAAGGGCAGGAGGACCCTGCGCTGACGGCGGCGCTGGCCCCGGCGGCCGTGGAGTTCGACTCGCCCGACTCGGGACTGCCGTCCTCCAGGAACTACTCGGTGGCCTCGGGCATCCTGTCCAGCATTGACGACGGGCAGAGCGGCTCCTTTGAGGAGGGGGCCGAGGAGGAAGCCGGCACCGAGGTGGGAAGGACTGAGCCAGGCACACCCCGCGTGCAGAGAGCCAAGCCAGGGGTGCTGCAGTGCCAGGACTCTGTCTCGGAAGAGCAGCTGTGTTCCCAGGCGGATTATTTAATGGACGTCGCTTCTGTCTGTGCTGCATCCTACACAGTAGGTCACACCTGAAGTACCATCATCTCTGTGCACAGCACTGCTTTCTGAGCAAACACTGGTACTTTTTCAGATAGGATTTAATGAGAGAGAGTCCCAAACTAGAACTACAGCTGGTGGGATGGTAGCTGAGGATTTCTGCATCGAAATCTTTCTGTCTGGATTTTGAGCTAGATTGGAAATAAGGCAGCAAGAAACACTGGGGTGTTTTTTTTTTTTTAAGTAGGAGGGCAAGACAAACAATGTGGTACATTTCTAGCAGTTAGAACTTTCCAGGGTCTGGGGGTGTGGACAACATACTGCTTATAAGATTCTAGTGTTATTTAAATCAAGCTAAAGCCCCCATCTAATCAAACTGAACTACAACCTAAATCTAAATTCAACATGCCACCACCTCTGTTACTCTTGCTCTCACACAGCAGCGTAGTTTTTGCGTCTCTCTGCTGAAGTTATTTAGCTGCAAATAACCATTTGGAAATAGGACAGGCTTGGCACATTCCCCAGTGAAAACAAATGTGTTTTACCTGGCATTTTTGACAGTAATTGAGTATTTCGATGCCCTCATCTGCTCAGAGTATAATTGTACTGTTTCTGGTATGGTGATTCTCAGAGCAAATCTGCACAGGGTCCTGGGAATGCTGTGAACTTGGCAGATCTAACTCAAACTTCTCTGTTCTAGATAGAGTTATTGGACACTGTTGCCTTAAATTTGCACAGAATTGATAAAGATGTCCAGAGATGTGACCGGAATTACTGGTATTTTACTGCTGAGAACCTGGAGAAACTCCGAAATGTCATGTGCAGGTAATGAGCTTGTAAACCCAACTACTTTCACATTTCTGTCACAATCCCTAAACTAATCTATAAACTGTAAAAAAATGCAAATAACACTCACTAAGGATTCTCACTAATGAATTAAAAAAACTTGCCAGAAGGAGGAACAGGCAGGATGGCAGGTTAGAGCATGGGTCCAAGTTTGGAATGCAGATTTGAGAAGATTTCTCAAGAGACAGACCCTATTTTAGAGAACTGTTCTCTGAATGTACTCTGAGGTTTGGGCTTCCCCTGATCAGGATGATACGTCCATGCTCTGAGGGCGTGCTGTAAAGGTGACAGTGCCTGTGCCCAGAGGCAGTGCTGAGGGACGTGTGTAAGTAGACAGAAAGTCTGTATCTACAAATGCAACCCAAATCAAACCAGTGTCTGACCACTGACAGCAGCTGGAAACAATAGAAAGTTCTTTTCCCATCTGGGAATGCAAATTGCCATGAAGGTGGTTCAGCTGCACACACTTAAAGCAGAAAGTGTCATGGACTTTGAGACTCGGAAAAGACAGCAAAATTCTACTTAGGACAGAAGACAAAAGCCCAGTTTTTTTCCATAGATTGCTGGGCATTTGTCAGCTGTTTTTTCCCCAAACCACTGAGATGCAAGCCATGTGTGTGAGGGTTGACCTCTTGATCCAGGCAGCAAACAGTAAAGGGCTGTGAAATATTGTGGGAAGTGTCAGAAGGTTCTGAGACTCACACCTCCAGCAACTGCTTAGGATTTGGTCTCACATATGGAATTAGCCTTCAATACAAGGATTTCTTCTTTCCACAGCTATGTCTGGGAGCACCTAGAAGTTGGTTATGTCCAAGGCATGTGTGACCTCCTGGCTCCTTTGATGGTTATTCTTGACAATGGTAGGAAGGGTTTTCCTTTGGGATATGTTGGCATCCTTAGTGAGGTCTTTCCTTAGAAATGCTATTTCAGAAGGAGTTGTCTGCATTAACCAGAGCTGGGTCACCAGCAAAATCAAACCTGCAGCTCCTGGTTCATGTTTTCTCCACCTGTGGCTGTTGAGACAGATAACATTAGTGTCTCAGGGCTGCCCTGTTCGCTCACTGACTTCCGGATTAAACTTTACCCAAGTCAGTAAAATTACTGTGTTCTGGCAGTTGCTGATGCTGAAAAGTCAACTGCAGGCTGGGTTCTTTGACACATAACTAATAAAAATGGTTCAGAGTCAGGAACCAACCTCTCTTTCATCTAAATCCTGGGATTAAGAGAACAGCAAAGGGGAAGACCCTGTTCTTCCCAAGTCCTGCAGTTCCATTATTTTGGCTCAAGAAGTCCCACAGTTGCCAGCACTGAGTGTCTGCCTTGTCCCTGCAGATCAGCTGGCCTACAGCTGCTTCAGCCACCTGATGAAGAGGATGAGCCAGAACTTCCCCAATGGAGGTGCTATGGACACACACTTCGCCAACATGCGGTCCCTCATCCAGGTGAGTCTGGTTTAAGGGTATCTGAAAGAAGACAAGGCTGTGGCAGAGGCTGAGGACTCCCCTGATGCCACAGTGAAGGGAGGAGCACCAAGGAGCGGGGTTCAGATGTGACTTAAGAGCTGGGGAGGAGGAGTTGTAAGTGGATTTGTGGTGTTACAGCCTGAGAGTAGAGGTGGAAGTGGGATGGACGTTTGCTACTTGTTGAGAATCAGCAGGATCTTCACCTTGGTGCTTGGACCTTTAAAGTCATGGTGGAGATGGACTGTGACTCCTCAGGCCAGCGCTGAGCCGGGGCACCCAGGTCACAGCACTGGCACACACAGTAAAAGGCTGCTCCTGTGCTGAGCAGCTGCTCTGCCCACGGGATGAGGAGCAGAGTGGGAGTCCAGCACCTCTGATTGTGGCTGCTTTCAGACCCCATCATGACTGCTGACGTTTTCCATTCTAGATTCTAGACTCGGAACTTTTTGAATTGATGCACCAGAATGGAGATTACACTCACTTTTACTTCTGCTATCGCTGGTTCCTGCTTGACTTTAAAAGAGGTAATAATGTTCTGGGCCTGTAGTTTAGAGTTGTGTAGAACTGCAGTAGCTCTGTGTTTTGGTGTGAATGTCTGTCAGGATGGTGAGTGGCAGCTGGGATCACTGCAGAGTTTGTAGCCAGGAAAGGTTATGCAGCTCTGAGAAACAGCACTGGAATGAGTCTGAGCTTAGAAAGGGGAGCTGCAAATTCCTGATGATGTGATTGGAGCCAAGTTTCTGCCCAGTGTAAATGCCTGTTTGCTCAAGAAGGTGATCCCACTCCTGTAAGCTTTGATAGCTCCTGTCTAATCCCTGTGATAGCAAGGAGCAGCTCAGCAATAGCTCAGGAGCCGCTGTCCTTTGAGCGAGGTCTTGTGTGGGAGCACCCCTGGATCCCAGGATCCTTGCAGGAGCACACTCCTGCAGTGTTGGTGCTGGCAGGCCCACGGCAGAGCCGAGATGCACCTGGGCACACGGGCAGACCTGCAGCCTGTCACGGAGCCCTGTACAACACCTGGGCCTCCTGTGCTGCTCTCACATGGTCACGGTGGTTCAGGTACCTTCCTGGGCTGGGCTCTGCACCACCACACCTCCAGGCTCTGGCAATTGTCCTTTAAAGCCAGTTCTGTGCCTTACGTGCACAAGTGACAGGAGTTGGCTGGGGGAGAGGAAAAGGAGGAGTCATCAGGTTCTGTTCATGTCTGAGTAAGGCCTGTAGACATTGGTGAGGGGGGGGACATGGTCATTTGAATAATCAGATGCTCTTGTAATGTTTATTCCCATTCAGAATTGTTGTACGAGGATGTATTTACAGTGTGGGAAGTTATTTGGGCAGCAAAGCACATCTCTTCAGAACATTTTGTCCTTTTCATTGCCTTAGCACTTGTGGAAGTTTATCGAGAGATTATCCGTGATAACAACATGGACTTCACTGATATCATCAAGTTTTTTAATGGTAAGAGCCATTTTGATAAAAAGTAATGAGGCTTTGCTTCTTCTCCGTTCCTGAGACTGCCTCGTGCTGCTCATTTTAAGCTCTGAGTCTCAGTGCCGGGACCTGCAGCACCAGGGATTCATTCACTTCTTCTGCCCTTAATTCTCCAAAACCAACCCCCTGCAACTCTTTGGGATTGCTGCTTGTTACACCAATTAATTAATGCTAATGCTACATGAATATGAGTGCCAGGGCAGGAAGGTGGTGCTGACAGCTGTTTGTCTGTGTCTCTTAGAAATGGCTGAGCACCATGATGCCGCGGAGATCCTGAGGATAGCCAGAGACCTTGTCTACAAAGTGCAGACACTGATTGAGAACAAGTGACCATGGCCAGGCTGTCCCCAGGGCCTCGCTGTGAGCCACTGGATGGAGCATTCCTTGCACTGTAATTCCCAACGGCGTTTTAATTGCATCTTCCATGTAATGTAATAAATAGTGAGGAGATGGTAACAGACTTTTAAAACCCGAACTTTCCCTTCACCAGACGAGGTTGGTGTTTGATAGTCCTTGTTACACTCACTTTGTATTTCTAGACAAAATCTTTTTGCATTCTCTGTTTCCCTCTCTAGAAGACATCTGTCTACATCTTTGCGATGTTGAAAGGGGGGATCTGACCTACTGCAACATTTCTATTTTGACTTACTGCACCTTTAAAGCCTGGATGCACGTTGTGTGCTCTGACAGAAGCTGCCATGGAGGCAAGGCCAGGTCCACTGTTGCAAGCATTGGATGGGGTCCTTGGAGGAGCATGGTCCTGGACTCCCTGTCTTTGCCTTGAACATGGAAGGGAATGTGTCTGAGCTCATGTTGCTAAAACATTTGGGTTTGTATTCAGCAGTGATTAAAGTGATAAGGTTCCTGGCTGGGAGCATGGCCTTAACCTAAGTTCATGGGAGCAGTGATGAGCTCATTAGCTAAAATCCCAGTTTGGCCCTGGCTGACTGGCTCACACTGCTCAGTCTTCGTGGCCCACACAGGCCTGCCTTTGTCTTGCTTTGCAAACTGACCCTGTGACCACGCCCAGCTGCCAGGACCTGCTCCGTGCTGTTCAGGTGAGCACGTTCAGCCCACGGACAGGGAGGGCCCTGCTCACGTTGGCAGCTCCAGCTCCCTGTGCTGTGCAGAGCCATGGAGTCCCATCCCATGGAGAGCAGATGGCAGTGCCCAGCCTCCTCCAGATCACTCACTGCACACTCCTCCTCCTCCTCCCTGCTCTGCAGAGCTTTCTGGGGGGAGTCTCCGCAGGATCCTGCAGACACAAACGCGGCGCTCGTCTCTGCGAGCAGGATCAGCCCTTGCCAGGTGCAGGAATTGCTGGGGGCCTCTGAGTCGCTGCTGCAGCCCCTGCTGGGGTGTGGAGCCCTGCTCCCAGCCCTGCTCCCAGCCCTGCTCCGGGCCCGAGCTCATCCCCAGTCCTAGCGGTGCCAACCTCCACAGCCCCCACGGCTGCTTCGCAGTCCCAAAAGTGCTCCAGGTGTGTCTGTCCACTTGAAAACTAAAAAAGTATTTTTTAAAAGAGAAGAGTGAGAAAAACCTCCAACTCCCAGAGCCCGGAGAGTGATGGATGTACAGATAATACTGCACTATTTTCCTTTGGTATGTTGGAAATGTTCTGTACAGCTGTTTCACACAAACCCAATCCGTGAACTTTGCTGTATTTGTTAGAACATTCTATCTGATTGGATTTTATCAATGTTGTGTATTATTTATTTTTGTTGGGAGCAGACTATTCTCTTTATTGCTCAATTATTTATGTTTAAATGTAACTTATGAATAAATACTTATCGTCAAGGCATCCCGTGGAGCTCTTTGGGAGCGATTTCTCTCCCCCCAAGGTGATTCCAATGACAGAACAGGGATGAGGCTGTCTGGGAGGATAGGGCGAGATGTAATTAATGTTTCTCTGATGAGCTGCATGGGCTGTAGTGCTAAAGGCAGTAAGTAGGTCACCATCAAGTAGACTCCTGACGTCCCGTAGATGACTTTAAGGGCAGCTTTAATGTACCCACTTGGCTGAGCCTGAGCCAGCCCAGCCCAAGAACAGAAACAGGCTTATGACAAGTGTTAAAAAGTAAAAGTTTCATCCTGAAATTTTAGGCCTGATTGTGCTGCAGCTGCATTGACTCCAGCTGAGCTGCTGGACTTCCAGGAGCGATCCTCCTCCATCACTCCCAGTCCCTGTTCAAACCCCTTGAACTCCTCCAGCTATGTCTCCTCTGCAGCAGGGATGGTCCGTCCTCAGTCTCACCTGGCTGCTTGGCTGCTACTGTCAGTTTTTGCAGCGGTGTTCCAGGTTTTTAGGCTAAATAGGTCTGCCTGGAGATGAGTCCCTGGGGAGTTATGGAGCATTTTCCCATTCCACTGTAAAAAGGCCCAACAAAGGCCTCTGTGTGCTGGAGTTAGTGCAGCCCTCCCTCAGCCACTGCTCGCCACAGCAGCTAATCAGGTATTTATCCCTATCAACAAGGATCAGCCCTTTTTGAAGTGCATCCAAAGACACCTTGGCCTAAATAAACTCCCAGCGTCCTTGTGTCCTCTGCATTCACCTGTGCATGGTGGCACTGGGGTGGCCAGGGCACCTGAGCACTACAGCTGGGGTCACAGCTGGCTCTTGTCCCTTTGTGCTTCCCACACATTCCCCCACCAGTTCATTTGCGAAGGCTCAGTAATTTTTAACGCAGTTATTTAGACCTGTGGTGTTCCCCCCCAGCCCCTCTGCCTCAGCCCAGCCGGGGGTCCAGCCCCACCCCCTGACCATGGGGTTTGACTTGCCCTGTGCTGGATGACCGTCCACGTCCACCACGTCCACGTCCCGGAGACCAGGGACCAGGAGAACCTGGGACTCAATTTCAGCATCTGCAGGAGAGAGAGCAGTTACACACGGGCAGCTCTGGCCAGGCTGTTCAGCCCATCCCTCCTCGCCCGGCACAGCCCCAACCCCGGGCACAGGACAGGGCCTGACTGCCTAACGGGGGTGGGAGGGTCCCGGGCATGACGCTGCTCTGCTGGGCCTCCCTGGGGCCGGCGGGACCCCTCTGCCCTGGGATGGGCTCTGGCCCGAGTCCTCTCGGCTCAGCAGCAGAAGGGCACATGACAGGGCACCGTTTTCCAAGTTCTCACAGATTCCTGAAGCTGCAGAGGCTTTGCTTTCCCCCTGCACAGTGTTGCCAGATCCAGACACACACGGCCCTCGTGAAGCTCTGCCTGGTCTGGGTGAGCTCCGGCCCCACGGATCCGTGACACGCACCTGGAACGGCTGCGATGGCTCCGGAGGGAGGGAAGGCATTGCTCTTGGAACTGGGAAATCACAAACAAAGTGAGGGATCTGCATGCAAAGCACAGGGAGGAAAATGCAGAAACCTGTTTCTGATTTCAGTGCATGTTTATTTCAGTTTTATATTTATTTCAGGCAAGTGCTTATTACATGGATATCATTCATGTTGGATACCTAAATTCTGGAGCATGAAGAGCCAGTATTGTACAGCTGAATAGTAAAAATACAATATGTACAAAATTAGTTGCTTTTTCACATAGCAGATGTATCCAAACACATAAAAATCTTTACAGTCTAGTTTGTCAATATTCAGTATTTCAGTAAATTGGTAACACAGTGACACGTCCTCACTGTAAACACAGACTGCACCTGCCCAGGCGAGCGCGACGCGGGGGCTCCTGTGAGGTGCAGGGGAGGGACGGGGGCTCCGGGCCGGCGATGGCAGCGACTGGGCTCACAATCAGCAGCTCCAGTGACACATTCCTAACGCGGGGAGCACAGCGAGATAAAATAAATAAATAAATGCTTTAGGCAGGAGGGAGGGAGGTCACATGCAGTGACAGAGCAGGGGGTCCCCACTCCCACCACGGCTCCTCACCCAGCGATGCCCAGGCTGGGGCCTGACCAGAAGCCAATAAATCATTGGGTGGTTGCAGTCAGTCCCTGATTTCTCGCTCTGTCAAGCCCCACCACACTTTTGGCTCAGGTTGTTAAGGCGTATCCATAAGGCATTCGCACCAGGATCCCGCTGGCAGCACGCGGCCCCAGCGCGGGCTCTGGCCAGAGCGGTCCCGATGGCCGGCACGGGGCAGCACCGCAGCCAGCACGGGCGCCCGTGCCGGCCACAGCAACACAATCTCGGGGAGGACGTGCCTGCCAGCCAGCCACGGAAAATCTCACAACAGAGACGGGCTGGGAGTCTGGGGCATTCCCCTGGCGAGCCATGGTGACTTCTGCACCAGCACTCCCTCACACTCAAATTCCTATTCACAGCACAAGGAATGGGGTCAATCAATGGGCCTCATCCAGAGCTAGAGCAGAACCAGCACGATGGCATCCCATGGCCCATTCCCACCAAATCCCAGCACAGAACAGCTCTGTCCCCGCATGGACAGCGCAGGGATGGAGGCGAGCAAGGCCTTCCTTCGCTGTTCAGCAGCCCCAGGCAAGGAGCGAGCCAGCCTGGGAACAGCCAAACACAACCTCTGCCAAGACTGCATCTATCCAGTGCTGGGCTCGGGCTGGTATTTAACAGTTCAAGTTTGAATTATCAAGTTCTGTATAACAGGGACAGAAAGAAGCCGTGACTGATTCTATCCACAGCCTATTTTCCTTAACACTAAACATCTGCTTCTAACAACTGATGTTTCACTCAGGGAAGAAACAACCTAAACGTAGTGTTATAATCCACTTTAATCTGTCCCCAACGGTAACAAGGGATGGAAAACAGGCATAAGTATGAGGGTTTTCCTCTCCTCACCCCCATTACTTTCAGAATCAAAATAAGATTGAAATGAACAACTGTTCAGAAAAAAACATGCCAAGTCTCAGAGGAGCCTCACCTGCGAGTGCTCAGAGCTGCCCACCCCCACGTGTGCTCCAAGAGCCCTGCGGCAGCCACGTCTCTAACTAAGCTAATTAACACCGAGACAGGCTGAACCGAAGTCCTGCTCAGGTAAGCAGAGGTCAACTGCTTCATCTGGCCAAGGCTGCTCACCCCGCTGGGGACACTTGATACCCATCACAGAAAGCAAAAGGGCCAAACAAGCACTGACCACGTCATCACATGGGACAAAG
The DNA here is from genome assembly GCA_013398055.1 of Ifrita kowaldi. Taxonomy (NCBI): domain Eukaryota; kingdom Metazoa; phylum Chordata; class Aves; order Passeriformes; family Cinclosomatidae; genus Ifrita; species Ifrita kowaldi. Next base: position 98,124 of record VZRS01006230.1, read on the forward strand.
GACATCTTCCCTCTGAACCCCAGCACACAGGGGGTCTCCCAGAGCCCCTTGTGCCCACCCAAACTGGAACAGTTCTCACTTTTTTTCTTTAAATGCAAAAAACGCCCTCAGGATGCAAACCAGTCCAAAGAGACACAGGCTACATACGAAAACCAGACACAATAAGCCTTGCATTGCATGTCTACAGGAATCTACCAGGCGTGCGCACGGACAACCACACCGACACCGACACAGCAGCGACACCTCACCTCCACCTAAACCACCCAAAGGCATTTTTTTGTTTCTTTTGTTCTTTTGTTACAGAAGGCCACTTTGAAATAAAACAAACAAAAAAAAAGACAAGGGGCCCAACAGCAGCGGCAGCAGCCAGCTCAGTGGGATGATGAACGCTCCGGACACGCTGCGGGCGCCTGGAGAGCAGAGGCCTCTGCCAAGGACTGTCCCCTTTGTCCAGCTCTGCTCAAGAAACCAAAACCCAGCCATGCCAGTGGCCAGGGGCCCAGTGGTGACACTGGAGCCCCTCTGGCTGTTGACACCCAGCACTCAGCCCCAGCACGGACAGACAGACGGACACACACACACACGTGCAGAAAAACCCCGACGGCAGCAGTGTGGCTCCAGCCCTTATTTCCCCGTGTGAGATGTGGGTCACCAGCTGCCCCCACCGTGCCCCCAGGGACACGCGACCGCTGCCTCTCAGATCCCACTCAAGCAACTGCAGAGAACACGGGAAATCAGATCACTTCCCTTCCTAAGCTAAACTACGCAGATCTGGCTAATTTTTACTGGTGAGGTCAGGAATACATTCCTGTATCTAAAGTGTCAGCGTTAAGAGCTCTTTTCAGGATCATTCTAAAGTAGCAGTTTGAGTTCTTTGCCCTCTGCCTGCACTTCCCTGGCAGGCGAGCTGGAAGTGGCTTTGGCAGGCGCCGGGGCTGCTGCGGGCAGGCTCAGCCCAGCCGGGGAGCACGAGGTTCCTCATGGCACCGCCGCCATCCCCGGGGTTCTGTGCCCACAGATCTGCTCAGCTCCAAACACCCCTGGCCGTGCTGGCTGAGCTCTAAGCACAGGTCCAGCTCCTGAGCACCACTTGGCAGCGGGACACGGAGCGTGTGGGCTGCAAGGGCACCTGCCCTCAGCAGAACCATCTCCACTGACAAACAGGCTCCGAGCCAGGTGTGACAGGACAGAAAACCCTCTCAAAACTACTACGTAGAAAGTCAATTTTCTATTGTTTCTGTGGTATGGTTACCAATAACTAATATTATTCAACAACAGAAGAGATTTCTTGTAAACTTCATATTTATTGATTTTTTGGGGGACAAATTAGATCTTATGAATCCCCAAGTGTACATATATATTTATATATAGCTTTCTCCATAGGGAAAACATATATCAAAGGAGGAGAGACATTCCTAAAGTGCCCCTTGTCATACAGTACTGAACGGGATTTCTAAAAGCATCAGTGTAAATCCAAAGTTTCTGAGCAGGAATAACAGAGGTGGAGAAGAAAGGGCTGTGGCTGCTCTTCTTCCCACAGAATAGAGAAAAGTTTGCTGACTTTAAAACACAAAAAGAAAAACCCCAAAGAAATGTTTCTGGTAGCCCTGAAAAAGGCAGATGAGAACAGGGGTACAAGAAGACATCTGGAGCAGCTCACGGGGCTGGCCAAGGGGGACGTTCCTAATGGGGAGGCCAACGCCCATGGAGGGGATCAGACACACAGCATGGCACAACTCCAAGCGGAAAGAAAAACTGGCCAAGATACAGGACTGGGCAAGGCAGAGCCACTTTTTGCTCTGAACCGTAAGGGAGCAGAGGATGAGGTCAGCAGCAGCCCTGTCCATACAGCACAGGCCATTCAATAACCCCAAAGAAAGCTCATCTCCCTGGGACTCTGCCAATGCTTCTGCACTGAGCCCGTTCTCAACCCAGCTCCTTCTCTTTCACTGAGATGATTTTGTTATTTTGTGAGTTGGAACAGTAGAAAGAGGCAGAAAAACACATCCTTCCCCTCCTGATGCCGCTGCAGAAGGCAAAGCCACACAGTGACCCTGTTGCACACACTCAGCCTTGAGGAGTTTCTGGTGAGGAGCAACTGACACGATACCCAACCCCACCTCAAATACTGGCACACAACGGCCTACTTGGGAAAGCAGCTGCAGGGACAAAGGACAACCAAGTCCTGGCAATTCTGGGAATCCCCCAGTGTTACTGGTGCACCGGAACGAGAAAAACCATCTGCTTAAATGTGGTTTTAGGATAAGAAATCCTTCAAGGCTTGCCCATTCTGCAGGAGCTGTGCTGGTAGCACAGCCAAGAGCTTCCTGAACTCAAGGATGCATGAAAGAAAAATAAAACAAGTGGTAACTGGGGCTTTATAAACGGACTTTACACAATTCCCCGTGACACCTGCTCAGAAGGCACAATCACCCCTGAACTCTGCAGTCATTTCTCCTGCCTCCAGACCAGTTTTAACTGGGGACAGTAGGGAACAGGCAGATGTTCTCAATTAAACCCCTGCCACTGTTCACTACAGTCCTCAACAGGCTGAAGTCCTGCTAGAGCCAACAGGTCTTTTGGGCAGAGCACAGATGCTGTTCTCCTGCAGCAGACCTCGCCCCACGCTGGATGCAGCCGGGCGGCGAGTGAGGAGCGACAGCTCAGCTGCCCTGACCTCCTCCTCCTCTTCCAGAGCTCCTGGGCACACGCTGGGACCATCCTCCCATCCTGCCCCAGGAGAATGGCTGCTGGCTACAGCAGCATTTTGCCTGCAGTAAGCACTGTGAAATACTCGTTTTAAAAAGAGAGGAAGACAGAATGGAGATCATTCACAGCAGGAACTACGCACACAGTGCAAGGACCACAACATTCAGCCAGCAGCGCAACACGTCCTAAGCAGCCTCCCGGGCAGGCACCAGCAGAGCCAAACAGCATTCCTCCTCTCCTGGCTCTCTGGGATTTGCCACTGACCTCAGACAGGTCTGTCCCAACCACCGGGAAGGGGGAACGGGAGGGTCCTGAGGGGTGAGGGTTCTTTGGTGCACGTCTCACTGTCAGACACGAGCTCTCACACTGATCTCCTGCAGCAAACCCTTATCCTGCGTAAGGGGAGATTGCTTCCCTGTCAAAGGGAACAAAGCTGTTCCAACTGCCTGCGCTCTGGAAGGGAACCACATCCCCATTTATCCCTTTCCGAACCCACCGGCTCCCACACCAAAGCGTGGTCAGGACAGAACAGACTAACACACATTAACCCATGCAGCAAATCTACCTCATTTCTCTTGGTCTTCTTGTCCCAGGTTCCATCCACCAGGCCACAGAAACGCCCTGCAAGCTGCCAGCACAAAGCACGTGCCTCTGCCAAACAACAAACCCGAGAAACCTGGGGGGGCTTGGACCGGTAAGAGGGACCCTGACCGGGGCCATGCCATGCACAGAGATCTGCAAAATCAATTATTGCATCAGCAAACCAAGCCAGACAAAATACAAATTCCCGCAAAACCATCCAAACAAAGCATTGTCAATCATTAAAATAATAAAAAACAGTATTTTTTTGACATAGCTATAAAAATCAAGTCATTTATAAAATGGCAACAAATCAAGTCTGGTTGTGTATTCTTTTTCCTTTTATTAGACAGGACAGAGAATTTCCTTAAAATGCCATAACAAGTCACAGTGATTTTAGATGGTTTTTGAAATGTAATATATCGATGGGAAATACCTTTAACATGGTTTGACTCGTGGTTCGTTGTTGGGGTTTTTTTGTCACTGTACTCTGGTCCACCAAACCATCTATCTTATAGTTTCTTGTTTAGAGAGGACACTCTGTCTTCTTCCTCCAAAAATGAATTTTGTCTCATAATCCTGCAAAATAATCAACCTTACAAAAGGCCTTCAAATGTTATATTTATATATATATGTATATACATATATATACACACACATACACACATATATATAAATATAGACTTCTATGATTTTTTTCCCATTCTACGCAATGTCTCGATAAAGAGATCAGCAATTTTTATTCTACAAAGAAGCAACACATAAGAGGGCAAAATTAAAGTCTTAAGAACATCATATCCATAGTTCACTCATTACACATAAAAGGAAAAAAAATCACCATGAACAACTGTCTTTGAAGTTTCTCAGATTAGCAACTCCGAGTGCGGAGCGGCCCCGTCCCGGCGCCGGCGGCAGGCTGGGCAGCTCAGGACAGCCCGGCCCGGCCACTCTCGGCACTCCTGCGCCTCCCTCCCGCCGAGTCGGACGTGGTTGGAATGTATGGAGTTTCCTTAGGAAAGGTTCCCAACAAAGACCTCGCCGTCGGACCGTCCCCTCTAGGCCAGCTTCAGCGTGCTCACCGGGAACGACGGCATGGTCACCATAGTCACCGGGTTTAGGACCGTCTGCCCGACCAACTGCGGGTGATGGACAACTTGGGTTCCTACGGCCGGCTTGGCCNCAGCTCTGGGTGCTGGCGCTGGGTGAGTTTTGGTAATGAGTTCACTGGCCTGTCATCTTCCATATCTTCATCCATGTTGTCTTCACCCTCTGGAAAACAGGAAAGGAAGAAACTCCCATAAAAAAGCAAGCAGAGCATGAACTGGACCAATGAGCCTCCCTGAAAGGCAGCATCAGCAGAAGAGATGAGCAGGAGGCATCACTGAGTTACAGGCTGGTGGCACAATGGCACAGCACACTCCTTCCTTGCTGCCTGTGGGCCAAGGACCTGGAGCCAGGCAGGNCGAGAAACCTGGGGGGGCTTGGACCGGTAAGAGGGACCCTGACCGGGGCCATGCCATGCACAGAGATCTGCAAAATCAATTATTGCATCAGCAAACCAAGCCAGACAAAATACAAATTCCCGCAAAACCATCCAAACAAAGCATTGTCAATCATTAAAATAATAAAAAACAGTATTTTTTTGACATAGCTATAAAAATCAAGTCATTTATAAAATGGCAACAAATCAAGTCTGGTTGTGTATTCTTTTTCCTTTTATTAGACAGGACAGAGAATTTCCTTAAAATGCCATAACAAGTCACAGTGATTTTAGATGGTTTTTGAAATGTAATATATCGATGGGAAATACCTTTAACATGGTTTGACTCGTGGTTCGTTGTTGGGGTTTTTTTGTCACTGTACTCTGGTCCACCAAACCATCTATCTTATAGTTTCTTGTTTAGAGAGGACACTCTGTCTTCTTCCTCCAAAAATGAATTTTGTCTCATAATCCTGCAAAATAATCAACCTTACAAAAGGCCTTCAAATGTTATATTTATATATATATGTATATACATATATATACACACACATACACACATATATATAAATATAGACTTCTATGATTTTTTTCCCATTCTACGCAATGTCTCGATAAAGAGATCAGCAATTTTTATTCTACAAAGAAGCAACACATAAGAGGGCAAAATTAAAGTCTTAAGAACATCATATCCATAGTTCACTCATTACACATAAAAGGAAAAAAAATCACCATGAACAACTGTCTTTGAAGTTTCTCAGACTAGCAACTCCGAGTGCGGAGCGGCCCCGTCCCGGCGCCGGCGGCAGGCTGGGCAGCTCAGGACAGCCCGGCCCGGCCACTCTCGGCACTCCTGCGCCTCCCTCCCGCCGAGTCGGACGTGGTTGGAATGTATGGAGTTTCCTTAGGAAAGGTTCCCAACAAAGACCTCGCCGTCGGACCGTCCCCTCTAGGCCAGCTTCAGCGTGCTCACCGGGAACGACGGCATGGTCACCATAGTCACCGGGTTTAGGACCGTCTGCCCGACCAACTGCGGGTGATGGACAACTTGGGTTCCTACGGCCGGCTTGGCCATCACGGCCGGCTGGCCCAGGCTCGTGGTGCCGTTCACTTGCTGGTGCGAGATGGTGTGAGCGATGTGGCTCACGACGGGCTGGCTGACGGCCACGGGCTGGGGGTAGATGGGCAGCTGCGGGCCCAGGTGGGCCATGTGGTTGATGGTGGCCGGGTGCACAGTGATGTGGCCGATGGGCTGAGCAGCAGTGGTGAGTTGCACGGGGCTGGATGTGGAAGGTGCAATGTGAGCAATGTGCTTGGTCTGTGGACCCTGAATGACGTGGTTGACAGTCTGGATGACGGAGGCGTGGGTGGTGGCGGTGTGGGCGATAACAGTCGATTGCACGGTCGAGGCCGCCACGATGTGAGTCTGTGCAGGGACGATCGCCTGCGGCGGGACCAGTGCTTGTGTCTGGAGGGGGGGNTGGTGGCACAATGGCACAGCACACTCCTTCCTTGCTGCCTGTGGGCCAAGGACCTGGAGCCAGGCAGGTGTGACAGCTCAAAGACCCAGCTAGAGCAGGGTGCTCCCAACAAGCTGAGAGGTCTCACTGGGCAGGCGAGGGGAGCACCATGAGCAGAGGCCAACAGAAAGCACCTGGCTGAGCTCTGTCTGGGCTGAAGTGGGCTCCTTCTGGGAAGAGGAACAGGGTTTCCTTTCCTGGCCAGTTGTTCCACTGATCGGCACCACCCCTTCTGCTCCCAGAGCAGGAAGGAGACAGCCATGGAGAAACATGGCAGCAAGCCTCTCATCTGATTCTGGAAAACGGACTCTTGTTCAGTCCAGGAACTAAGGAAGCAAAGCAGGAACATACTGGCCCTGAGATCAGGAAGACAAGCCCGGCACCCTGCACTGCCTGCTCTAGTGCCAGCCATGCAGCAAAGAATAAAAGTCTCACAAGATACAGAAGCAGCAGGAACACCAGGGAAGACACTTCCCCTCCACAAGCTCTGGTTGGCAGCGGCTGGATGCGGTCACTTTCGGCAGAGGCCACTGCAGAGGGAACAGCTGGCACTTCTAAGGACAAAGCACTGCTACTCCCAACTTCCATCAGCCTACACCTGGAGCCTGCTCCTACCAGCAGAGGTGATGAGCCTGAACGAGAACCTGCGGTATTGTCTGCCTGGCGTGCCAAGAGCAAATGCTGCCTTGAAGGAGCTGCTGTGAATGGTTATGCACTGCTACAGCCTCCGTGTCTCTGGAAAGCTCTACATCCACGGACTGCCTACTCTTCCTGCTGCAGATCCCTGGCGTGGAGGGAAGCATGCACTCTCCTATCTCACAGAAACTTCTCACTGGGAACCGCACATCAGATATCCATTAGCGTCACTTCATCTTCACTGTGAATCCTTCTCACGCAACGTGAAGGCTCATTAAGTTGTTTAAATGCTCTGGTGATCCTCCCTGTACCAAATCCTTCTTCTATATGTGCTGAACACCCTCCCACATCCACACAAATACACCAGAATGCCCATTTCTAATGAGCAGGGCTGCAGAGCTGTGCAAGAAGAAAGCTAAGTTTGTAAAGCAGGGATTTATCTCCACAATGAGGTTGGATGTGCAAGCCTGCACTTTGTTTCTACCTGACATTGATGCACAAGTTTCAGTTTACCTCACATGAGCAGCAGTGTGTTATTAACACCAATCATTACGAACACTCCAAAACCTTTTACTTTATTCTGAATGCGAAGAAACCCCGACGCTGCTAAATAAAGACCCCTAGCACCCCAATGTAACTGTGTCAATGACCTTACATGATGATTACAAGATAAAGAGAAAAATTATGAGCACCTGATGCTGTCGAGGTAGATGCCTGGTCATCCTCTGGCTGAACTGTCTGGCGAATAATTCTGTCAATCTCCAAGACATCCATCCACTGGCTCAACTCGTTCTTCAGTTCTGCCAGCCGCTGCTGGGTAGCGATCTTCTCTCTCGCCAGCCGCTCCATCTCATGTTCGTATTCTTTCTCCTTCCTCTTTAAAGTCTAAAGTCAGAGAAAAGAAAAAGAAATATAATGAGAACAAAGACAAGAATAATCTACACTAATCTGGTCAATTCCATGTCCACAGCTCATTTTTTATATTGCCAGTTATGCTGGTGTAAAATGTGTTCAGCTATGTTTACACCTGCCAAGTCCAGGCAGAAAGAGAAGCACAAGAGCTGGCACATAAAGTATCGCTCCGGTTGAACGCCTTCTGCTTTCTGAGGGAAAACCGATAAGCCCCCAAACCTGAAATGCTTAGAACGAAAGAAAAAGCATAAGTACTGATGAGCTTCTGGGCAACACACACCACACCAAGAGCTCCTGACCTAGAAGAGATGGTGAAGAACCAACAACCCCCTGCACCACAGGGAAGTCTGAGTTCAAACAAGAAGGAAGGGTGTCCTCTCCTGCTAATGCCCCCTTGGCGCTGGGAATCGCCACATCCATTGGTAAGGTCGGGGGAGCTGCTGCATCAGTCAAGACAATACAGAGAAATGCCCCACACTGCCCAGCACTGCTGCTGGGAAATATAAACCATATGGACCTGAGGGGGATCAACTATTCCAAGTGCAGCAGAAAACAACAGGTCTGTTTTATGAGTTTTTAAGCCAGCAGTGTAGCACTGCACAGTCAGAGACCCAGTCCCCCAGCCCAGGGCCACACTTACTATATGCATAAAAGAGACAAAATCAGGTGAAATCTGTAAAACTACATCCAGACTGTCCATTTTTTGAAGTTAAGTTAGTTAAGTTTCACCGTTGGGAATTGAAATCCCACACACACTTCTGAAAATACCAGCCACACGGAGCCCACACAGAGCCCACACGGATGCTCCAATTCCCTCACTGCTGGCAAGCACTGAGCTCAAAAGCAAACCCCACACCTGGCTCATGCTCTTTATTTCTCTCTCAGGTTCTCCAGGATGAGTACAATGAGAGCCTGACCTCATGCCTTTCAATAGTTCTGCTGGTGTTGTAGCTCACAAGTTTGCTGGGAAGGACCTTAAAGCCTGTTCAGCCAGGCCTTTAATGCAGCCTAAGGCAACACAGATTAGGGCAGCTCCTGCTGCTACCTTTGTCCCGGTAATAACAATAAAGGAAGTATTTTTAAAAGAGCCAAACAATGTGTGTTAGCAGGGCACAACTACTGCAGGTGTGTCAATGGAGATAGTTCCCCTGCCTCCAGATCAGCTAAAAGCTCCTCAAAACAGAGGGTTTTCAGGCAAAGGGGGCAGTTCTTTTCAAGCCCAAGCAGGCAGCAGACAGGCCAACACCACAATCCCATAGTTCTGTCCTGGGCAAGCCCAGCAGACCTGCAGCCCACCGCAGGGAGGCGGCCACGAGGACAGCCAGGAAGGGAGGATGGGGACTCCCGGAACCCTGGCTCTGCACCAGCCCTGAGTTGTAGCCCAGAGATTCCCACATGGCTGAGGCCCAAATCCACAGGCTAGTTTTAAAGTCTCTTTCCTATCGAGTGCAGCCAAAGCATTTTGCCTGACCCAGAAAAGTCATGTGCTGCGTGTGCTCTATCCCGTTGCAAAGGGGTGTGGGTGAGACATGGAGCAATGGAGGGGAAGGTGAAGGTGATGAGGAAGGTGCTCGTTCCTGGGTCAGGTTTAAACATGCAAGACTTGCACGTAACTTGTCTGAATGTCTTCCCCTCACTGCGTCATCAGGAAAGAGGCAAGCAGAAGAAAGGCTGAGGCTAAACCTGCCGTGCAAACATGAGCCCAGCCCCTCTCTGCAGCATCTCCCCAAAGCTGCTCTCCACGCAGAGCACGAGAGGACAGAACAGGAACAGCTCTCCAGGAGGAGCAGGCACGAAATCCCTGCAGCCTCAGCACCGCATCGGGCACAGCACACGCATATTCAAGCAGATTTGGCTTCATTCCCTGCTGTGAGAGGAGACTCCCAGCACCGGGGGAAAGCACTACTACGAGGTATGAGCAGGGCAGCTGGTAATTAGTTACAAACTTTTAATTACTGGGAAGGCAGGCAAACCCTTAGCAAGCACCAGGAGTCTCCCAGCCAAGAGAGCCAGGGAGTTCACTGTGTCACTCTGAGGCACTCCACAGGCTTTGGGACCTGGCTCTGGTCCAAGCCCGGCCCTGTGGGCTCTGCCTCGCTCAGTGCCAGCAGTGCCAGCCCCTCGCACAACATGCGGCGCGGCTGGGCGCGCTCCAAGGGAGCTGCTGGGGAGGCTGCGGCAGCACGTGGGCTGCAGGCACCGCGAATCCTTCAAAAACTATTCTGGGATGCAATTCACTGGAGCTCACTTGGTAAAGACGGATCTACAGGCTGAGCTGCTCTGGCCTAGTAATGAACTGGGTGTGATTAACTGGAGCCCTCCTCCCTCTCCCGCAGCTCCCTCCCAGCACAGCCGCTCTCTGCAGGTGCACGTGAGTGCAGTCCCCTCCCAGGCTCCGCAGGGACTGGGAGTGTGCCCTGCACTGGGAGCTGAGCCTGGCAGCACTCACCGAGGGACAGGGAGCAGGGACCCTCCTGCCTCTGCACTCCTTGCCACTGCAGCCAGCGTGGATGGCCCAGCTCCCCGCGTGCCCTCTGACCGTGGCACTGCCAGCCCTGGGGACACACAGACCTCTGGCATCCGCCTCCTGACAGATTATTTTCTGCAAATCATCCTGCCCACATCAGGTGCCAGGATTTCCCGTCAGTCAACAGAAAGTCCACAGTGACAGCCAAACCTTAGTCACTGGGACTGTGGTCACTGACCTGCCCCTGCACGTCAAAACCTTTAGAGACACCCACTGATCCTGTTTTTCTAAAACAGGAATTTCTGTCAGTGCTATCACCATGGATCCCATGCAATACAAAACCAGCCACTTTAAAATAACATATAACCACACACTCTTTTCCCCAAGCCTTTGGAATTTTCCAACAGAATGGGCATGTAATGGTAGCACTGAAAAGGGCAGAGGGGACCCTAAAACTACAAACAACACAGCAACTGAGAACTAAATTTTGATGAAAGAAATTCATACAAATGCCCAACCACCTTTCCTTCAAGATCTGAAATTTCATTAAGGCGGAGGCCTGGGCCAGCTGGGAGGTAGGAGCTGCCATCTGACCCACAGCCACTGGGAAGGACCACGGCAAGGGTTCATGCCTGGTGCTGGCACCTGGGATGACAGTTAAGCAGCCTGACAAGATCCTGAAGGACACACACGTAACCTGGCTCATGAAATACTGATCCTGTTTCTCCACAGTGGAAAAATCACTGAAGTTACCTGCATTTCTGTTTTCCCACTACCTCAGAGAGCGGCCAGGCTGGAGCTCTGCTCTGTTAGCAGAGGGCAGCCCAAAGCCGGGGGTGGCACCTCACCCAGCACAGCCCACGCACACCACAGCAGCACCGGATCTGCTGGAGCAGCAGAGCCCACCCCACCCCAGACTGCCGTCTGCAAGCACCAGGCTCCAGCACAGACCCTCCTTCTTACGTCTGTGCCTCCATCATTGTAGCATTTCTTTTCTCCTGTTAAGCAGTTGGGAACCCTCGTTGCCCAGGCAACTGTTACACTGCAGTGTGAGGAACCTACAGAAGCTACGACTTCAGAACTCTTTTATTCTTCACATCTGTGCACTTAAAAAAATTCCACATGAGCATCACCTGAAAGAGTAGACCGTGGCCCTGCCGAGGGGGAAGCTGAGCTACCCCAGGAAGAAATCATGGATTTCCTCATACTCATGTGAATCCATCCATGGCTTTTGATGCTTGGGAAGTTCTGCAAATCAGCTGCTGGCTCTGGTGAAAGCAGATGATGCTCCACTCTGAACAGTCTCGGTTTTGCTGAGCTGAAGCTGAGAGTGAGCCCTTTGCAGCCGAGCAAGGGCCTGAGCCTCCCCTGCCAGGCACCACTGCAGCGGGCACAGCAGGGGCTGCTCCATGGGCAGCTGGAAGCGGTGACAAGTGCACTGGTGAGTCCCTTCATCTTTAATTTAAACACCAGCAACCAAATTAAAATCCACATGTGAGTTTGCTTTTGCTCCCCTAGAGTATCCGAGTGTCCTCCTGTACCTGTCAGCCCCTTGGCAGCCTTTATCCACCTGGATTATTGAAGCGAGACCAGACGGCTGCAGCAACAGCGAAGGCCTGACACAATTCCAGAGGTAACACTTCCCCACTTTGTGCCCACTATCCCGGCTGTTTTGGAGCCACTGTTTGGTCCTTGTGTGCAGCTCCCTGTCATTATTTGGTAAACAAACCATACACCAACTCCTGCTCTCCTTGTGTAGCAACAGTCATTTGTCGCTGCAAAGAATTTTCCATTTTATAGCTGTCTGTAATTAAATTGCTCACTCTCACATCAAGACTGGAAATAATGCCCCCAACGCCTTCCCTGCCTCAGGAATGTTGCCGGCCCTGCGGCTGGCATTAGTGAGGTTTAAAAGGCCTTACTACACAGCTCCCCTCATAAACATTTTATTAGCAGTTTAAAAACACACTTTCAATTATGAGCTTTTCCAAAGGATATTTCAGCTGCTTTCTTCTCTTACATGGCATTTGCTCATTGAAAATACCTCATCAATGAGCAATTAGGAGAGTGACTGGCAATTTCAAGCTGGATTCTTTAACTCTCTGCCCTGGGGATTACAGCTGGTGCCACAGAGTGGGATCTGCTGGGCCAGGGAGGGTCCTGAGATGCCATTCCACCTGCAGGACCTCCAGCACAGACCAGACCAGCTGTTCAGGCTCCCCACTGCTGCACAGAGCTATGATTCCTATATGTAATGGAAAAAAACCCTAAATCCTAAGAAAAGGATCTTATCCTTGCTGGGACTGCCATGGTGCAGGAGATCCACAGCAGGAGCAAGCATCCACCAGCCTGACTCCAAAAACATTCCAACCAGGACCAGAGGGATGCTGGGGAACCAGCTGTCCCCACACAGCCCCAAATGGAACCCAAACAGCCCCAGATGCCAAAACTCCACTGGCCAAGGCGCCGCACTCACCTGTAGGACTTGGGGATTTTCCATCACTTCTATCAATTCTGGGCATTCCTAACTCGAATCGTGCTAAATTGTCTCCATTCCTCGGCTGCCAAGAGCAGTTTGTTCACAGCCCAGCACCTACAACAACCACTCACCCCAACCCCACCTGACCTGCCACGATGGAGGGAGCGGAGCCTACGGCAGCGGGAAGGTGAGGAGCCGGCTCCCCCGGCACCAGGCCGGCGTCCCCAGCCTCTGCTGGCACCCGCCGAGGTGACAGCACCTGCCAGCCCCTGCCCCGCACCGCGGAGCCCCGGCCCCGCTGCTGCCGATGCCAAGCAGCCCCTCCGTCCGTCTGCGAGCAGCAGCCGTGTGTGAACCCCGGCTGGTTGCCACGGGAACCAAAGCCATGGTTTCCATGGCAACTGCTCCATTCTGCTGGCTCTCGGAGATGAGATCCCGCAGCGATGCCGGATGCGCTGGCCTGGCACCACCGACGGGAAATACAGGTGGGGCACAAGGGCCCCACCACAGAGCCACGTCGCCGCTGTGCTGCAGCCACGCCGGTACTGTCACCGCCCAGAGCTACACCTGACCGCAGCCTGGGCCACAGCAGCCTCTGCCCAGCACAGCAGCACAGCCTCGCTTCCCCCAGCACAGGGTAAAATCACAGCGGGCTCGACCCAAAGCCCCAGGGCATTAACAGACCCGGGAGAACGGGGCGAGGCTCTCGCCGTGACCGGTCCCCAGCGGACAGGGAGAGGGGACAGCCCGTGTGCTAAAGGGGGGGAAGCGCAGGACAAGGACTTCAGGCTCCCAGTGTTCGTGCCCCGGCTTCAGGACCAACACCAAAATAAAGCCTGCAAGGTGAAACAGACCGTCCCTCGCTCCCCACCAGCGTGACCCCCTGCACCAAGAGCCAGGCCATGGGTGCTTGCCAGCAGCCTCGTGACCCAGCTCTTCCACGTGTCCAACCCCTGGCCGAGGAGGGCGGCCAAGGAGCGCTGCTGTATTCCGGGAGGGGACCTCGCCCTCACGCACGCACGGGGACTACAGGGAAGGAGCACGTCCTCGCTGCACAGGCTGCACCTGCACAGGCTGCGCCCACTTTTTGGCAGGTCCCAGCGGGGTGGGCATCACCCACCACGCCTCAACCTGGCTGCAAGGGTAGGGACGAACTTCTAGACACAAATACTTCCCAGAAAAGGAAATTTGCCTGGAGCAGAGCAATCGTGGAAAATGAGAACATGCATTGGTATTTACATTTAACATCTCACAGTGATAAATGCACTTCAGGCTCCTGATAAAAAGAGACAGCAGGCCATAATCTGTGATCAAAACTAGGGCTGGAACGTGGATGTTTGCACTGACCTGTCAGAGCCAGCCTCCTGAAGCACCACGCTCTGGACAAAGTACAAACAGTCACTGGGGCAGAGGGGAGGAAGAATCCAGATCAGGAAGACAAAAAATAAATTCAGAAAAAAACAACAACAACAAAAAAGGTAGCAACCAACTGGAACCCACAGAACAACAAAGCAGGGAAAAGCAGAGCCATCCCCAGGCCAGTCACTGGACCCATGCTGGCTGCCACCAGTTAAGCAGACCTGGTTTATTCCTTGATATGACTCCCAAGGACACAAGAAATTCAATTTTAAAATAATTGAAGTATGACTTGCAATCACTTGGTGTTAAGTTTGGTCTTGTGTTTTGCTCTTCCTATTTTTATTTTTTTAACCAGTCTCCGTCGTTCAGGAAACAAATGAGACATTTTTTATGATTGCAGTGGATTCCAGATGCCCCAAAGACCCTGAAATACTGTGGTGTGTTTGTTACTTAGAAATGATCCCAAACAAATTAAAATAACTTGGGAAATTAAAACTTGAGAATTTTTAATTTCAAATTTACTTCTGCAGCACTTAAATTTTAAAAAAAAATTGAAATAAAAAAATAGTGGGAAATATGCTTTTGAGATTAACTGTTACCATTTCCTACAAACAGAAATTAAGCATGCTGCATCTCAAGAAGGGATTATTATTAACAACACAACTGCTGGATGCAGGACCCTGGAAGCTCTTCCCAAGCCCTTGTGATGACGAATGGACAGCAGCTCCAGAGGACAACAGGCAGGTTTATGCCTTGGAGCCACAGCCAGAGCTGTCTACCAGGGATGAGGAGATTTCTGAGCAGACACATTATCCCTACATCGACTTGCTGCAGTGCTTCCGTATTTTCCTTGCACGCATCTCTGAGCAGCTGCTGCAGGAGCCAAGGCAGAGTTTTGGATGGGTCCTGGGTGCAGCCCTCCCTTTGTTCCCATTCCCACACTTTGGCTCAGCCAACAGGCATAAAGCACAGGTGAGCTGCACACCTGAAGGGAACCTGCCCAGGGAGAAGGGAAGTGAGGGCTTCTCCTGGGAGAGGACACCTCCCAAAACACAGTTCTGGCAGGTGATGGCAGTCCCAACAGTCAAGGGCTCTGACAGAACCACTCCCCCACACCGTGGCAGCAGGTCCGAGGTCCTGGTGACTCAGAGAATGGTGCCATCCTCCCGCACCACCTCTCCTTCCTGTTTCCCCATCCGTCTAAGGAGGTCAGTGCCAGTTACTCACATCCCAGCAGCTCCACCCACGGCCCACAGAGCAGATCTGGGTCACCAGAGGATTTCTCTCCATCCACCTCCCTCACTGTCAGGGCCATGGTGGCAGTGGTGGAGGACACCAAACCCAGCTGTTAAACACAAACCGACTCCAGTACCCGTGCGAGGCCACGAGGCAAAGCTGTGCCCAGGTGGAAACCTCCGTCTGTGCTGGAGGGCTTGGGTCTGCACTGCTGCTGGCAGTGTCAGAATCCCCCTCATTTACTGCTTTGTAGCTAACAACGCTGGCTGCTGTGACACACACAGCTGCAGAGCTCAGAGAACATGGAACTCTGCAGCACTCCACACACAACTGTTATCTCTTTCTTACAACTATTTGTTAGCAGTTCCAATCAGTCAGCAACTACTCCATGGTAACTTTAGAGAGTATCAACACACACCTCTGCTACTGACGAGTACAGGAACCCAACCTGCCCTGTCACTTGTGCCACAGGGTCCAGACCTCTTTCCAGTCAGGCCCTCAAGGAAGAGCAAACCCACAAAGCAAACCACACAGCTGTGATGTCTGGTGGGGTTTTGAGTTGTTTGGGGCTTTTGCTGTGTTTTAAAGGCAGGCGACTTCTGCAATGTCACACATAAAATAGAGCCCATGCAACCAAGCTGTAATCATCACTGCTCTAGTTTAAAAAAAAAAATCACCAACCCTCTTAGCAAAGGTTAAGAAACAGCCTTCAATCACTGAACAAGGTCCAAATGCTGGACATTTTTAATCACAGGACATGTTTTGCGGCCAATCCTGCAAATAAAAATGCCCTGGATGAGCCACCCTGCAGACAGGCCCTTCTGCAGCTGGAGGAACAGCGAGGAATTCAGTTTTACATTTTTAAGTAGCTTCCAACTTGCTTTATTAAAAACTGGTTTTTTGAAGATCTTATTTCTCATCACTTTCTGAAATCTACAGATGACACCACATTGCATGACCATAGCCTATGGATGCTGGAGGCCTTCATTACTGGCACTGAGATTCAGGCTAATTAGACAAGATAGAATCAGTGGATCAGGTCAGGTAAACAACACAAAGCAGCACAGTTTGACATGTGAATGCTACTCACATGAGGGAGGCACGGCAGGTACTGATGGACCCAACTCTTACCAGACAAGTTTTACAGAAGATGAGTATATTCACCTCATAGCTAGCACAGAATAAAAACACAGTTACAGCCATCCTCATCAAGGTGGGGAACTTCACAGGATTCAGCAGCACGGTTTGGTTTATGCATTTTGATCAATAAGCCAGCACCTCCTGCACCAGGATCTGGCATGGCTGCAGGGTCCTCTGCACCCACCAACACTCAAACCCCAAATCAAGCACTGCTATGGGACGCAAAAATCCACCGGTCTTGCTCTGGTCCTCTACACACAGGCAGGGATGAATTACTGTGCTCAGGCACCAATGAAATGACCGGTAAATAAAACAAACTAAAAGACAAAGAGATGCTGTGGATCTTAAAAGGAAAATTCAACCAATGTAAACCCAGTATCTGGTCTGTTCACATGTCCACGAGATCAGCTTAAAAAGGGCATCATAAAGGATTTTTACATACACTATTTAGGCATCCTTGGATAGTACTTTGGATTCCTTCTACCCTGAAGGGAGTCAATTCTGTTGATTATTGTTGGCATGAGTAGAAAACTGTATCATTCTTAGGTGCACAACTGTTGCTTCAGGCAGTCTGAGAAGCCAAGGGAGATGAGGTGAGGATAAACAACTTAAACATCATGAATGATTGGCAGCACTGGTGAGCACAGGTAAGTCAGTTCCCGAAGGGTTTCACTCCTGGCAGCAGGTCAGGCATCAGCTCTGTTATTTACTGTTTGAGTTTGATGAACTCATTTTCTCAGTGATCTGAGACCCGTGAACTTCTGTCCCTGCTTTAACTTCAATCTGAAGCAGCTACATATGACAAAGGAAAGAGCCATCGATCTGCCAGCGGTGACCAAGGTCAGCTGAGGCCACAGCACGGCCACGCAGAGCCAGCTCAGCTGAGGAAGCCCCGCTTGTAATCAGAGGAGGAAATCAAGCACACTTCCCCCAAAATGAACAACGCAGCAATTTACTTGGCAATTTACGGAGATGTCCATTACCTTGAGTCCAGAACATCAGGATGTTTTTTCAGTCAAACATTTTTTTTAGCCCCTGAGGAAGGCATCAGGCCATGAAAACTGTCAGGGGCTGCTTCTAACCACCTGCGATGAGCTGGGAGAGAGCCACAGCCCAGCCCCATCTCACTTTGGAAAGGGAAGGTTTCCATCATGAAGATGAAGACTACTTCACTTTGGTAAAATACTTTCCTGGCCAGCTGGATTGCAGTTCAAGTGACAGCAAGACTGTTCACATAAGCAGACTTGTGACTTTTAAATGGCTTTGCCACTCATTTATACATCCCTCTAAGTGCAACAAACCAGAAAAATCGAAAGACTGGTTTGCATCAAAAATTTATCTGAGTGATTTCTGGGAAGGCTGGCCCCAGAGGCAGATTTTCAGGATTTTTCAGCCAGTGGCCACCTGTGGCCTTGCTCCAGTGCCTGTCCCATCAGCAGGATGTGGTTGTACAGGGCCAACCCCAGCCCCTGGGGGAAAAGGAAATGTCACCCTTCTTGCCCCTGCCCAAGGTAATAATGACAAACTGGCCATACCATAAATCCTCAGTTCAGCACAGCTACATTTTGTCTCTAACACCACAAGCAGAGCTGCCAGAGGACTTCTGTGAATTTGTAAGCGAAGTCTGTTTCACAAACAGAGCCAAAACCACTCTGTCACCACAGCAGTCCCCCGGTGCCCCTGCCGTACCCAAGCAGCACGTGCAGGGGGTGGGATCACACGGATGCCTTGTTTCGACACCTTCCAAAGACATTTGCTCCTTGCTTTTTGCATGCCCTGGGAAGCTCAGCTGCATCTCAAATTTTGAAAGCACATTGTTATTTAGTCAGCATTTGAATTGTACTGGAGAAACCGGCCAACAAGCAGGACCTGCAGCACACCCCGAGACTGACGGGCTGTGTGCCAGTTGTCCCAGCGTCACCTGGTGAGCAAATCACCTGGATGTCATCTGACACTAAGTGTACAATAGAAAATAACCCCTGAAACTGGAGGGTGTTCAGATGCCACAGTGACAGGCACAGTTTGAGAACACAGAGCAGCAGTCTTGCTTAAGGGCTTCAATTAGCTTCCAAAGAAGATGATGACATTTCCCAGGGGGCAAGGAATCCTTCAGAGAGAATCAAATCCGAATGCCCAGCTGCACGGGCTGCGTCTGACGTGTGCTGCCCCAGCAGCCCCTTCCCCGGCACAGGCGCAGAGGGGCTCTGGGGAGGACAGGCCTGGCCTCTGCCTGGGGACACCACCCAGGAGCAACCCAGGGGACAGCGCTCTGCTCTCTCAAACCCAACAGCATTTTATTCTTATCCTGGTTTTTTCCACATTGCTCCATGCATCTTACAAACTTCCCAGAGGTCTCCAGCATTTTCACTCAGGTTTTGCAGGCAGGAGAGTGAAGAACAAGAGCCGAGGTGACCCATGTAACAAATGGGCTTGGTTGGAGGCGTGGGCTGGGGTCTGGAGCCCACTCTGCTGCTGGGCCCACTGGGACACCCTCCTCAGCTGAGGACCGCGGCATAACAGCCCACAAGCCTCAAGCTGAATCACCAGCTAAAGGGATTATTAACTTCCAGCTGCGTTGGGCCCCATTTCCTTTGTGCAACAGTGTGCTTAATTGCAAATTCTAATTTACTGTTGCAGAGCACAAGCCCAGGTCCAAGGATAAATAAAAATGACAGCTCTATGGGAAGTCTGGAATTTAACTTTCTAACTTATCTGATTTGATGCAGATACAAATATTTAAATCCAGCCAAGGAAACAAACAGCCTGTTTCTCAGAAGTTCCAGCTGGGAAGGGGGGAAGGAGGGATTTTGTAGGAAGAGAGGCTGCAACAATCAGTGTACTGTCACAGTGCCTGTGGGAGCAGAGCAGCCGCTGTGCAGAGCTTTGGCTGGCGCGGTGCTCCTCCCCTGCAAGGCTCATTTGGGTTTGGGTTTTTTGGGCTTTCTTTTTTCCCTTTAGTGAAAAACTGCTTTGCTATCCTGAGAGTAAGAGCTTTTACTTTTAAATTCCTTTTGTACAATTGCCCTGTTCTCTTTTCAAGGGAAACACTGAGCCTGTGAGTGAAACGCACAGAGCATGGCACTTGATCAGTGGCCGTCCCCACACTGATAGATGTTAGTTTTGTTGAAACAGATCAAAGCTAAATTCAAACTGCAGTAAAAAAAAAAAAATTAAAATACTACTTTTATTTTTGAATGCTGAAACTTCAAATCAGATTACTAATAATCTGGGTTTTTTTCAGGCAAATAAACAGCACTCAAGTTTTTAGCACAACTGAATCCTGTGACTGAGTCACAGACCCTAGGCTTTGGTGCTGCCAAGGAAAACAGTGCTCGGTATACTCCCTGAGCAGCTGCCAGAGACGCTCCCACTGCCCAGCAAAATGATGATGAGGAGGAGGAGGTGACGCAGCGAGGAGGTGACACAACGTCACAGGCCACCCGTGTCAGTGCCCGCGGGGCAGCGAGCCAGCCCTACGCCGGGGCCGGCTGAGTGCCAGCTCACAGCTGCCCGCGGGCAGCCCTGCCGCGCCAGCGAGGCCTGCTGCTCTCCATGTGCTCCCCACACACGTGGAGGTGGACGCTGGTACGGGCCCGAGGTCACCGTGACCTTCTCTGCCACACCGGGCGAGCACCCAGCTGCAGGCCGGCTGACCGACCCGCTCCTCCCGCCGCCGGCCCAGCGCCGCCACACCGACCGACGGACAGCCACGGCCAGCCGGCCCTGTCCCAGGACTGCACACCCCAGAGCGGCCACCGGAGAGGTTCCTCCCGCAAACTACACCCAAACTACACCGTCTGTGGTGCACGGGCAGCACAGCTGGCAAATCAGAGCTGTGCAGGCACAGCCCCTGTCGGCGTGAAGGTCCCAGCACCGGAGGGGAAATACCGTGCCACTAACCCTGCCAACCTCTGCATTGTCACTTCACTGACTGATTGGACACCGGTGTAACTGCACCAGCCCAAGAACAGCTTTCTGGACCATCATAAAAGCAGTTTCCATTTCCCAAGAGGACGTGCTGAGGGTTTCGCTCCCAGCGATATACGGAGCTGTCGGTCTGAACGCCCACAGGCAGCACAGAACTGCACCACACTGAGGCCTCCAGCGCGCACAAGGGAGCTGGGGAGAGGCAGGACTGGCCATCACCACTGACAGCCTCAAACAGAATTTTAAGCTGCCTTCCAAAAGCACAAAATAAAAACACTGCAGAGCAGAATCTGCTCACAGAGAAGTCTGCACCTGCGTCAGTATTCCCAGGGTGTCAGCCCCCACTCCAGAAACAGCTCCACTCCAGATACCCTGACTCGGGACTCAGCCCCGGATGCAGTTTCCAGACGAATTTTAATTGCATTACATGCTACTGATTTCACATTCACAGGGGACATCTACAACAATTTCTTTTGTGCTACCATTAACCACTTGCACAAACATTAAACAAGCAAACACTAACACTTATTTCCCTCCAGCTACAAACACAACTCATTTTTACCAGTGCTTTCTCCCACATTCATTCCCGGTGCCCCATTCACTTACAGATTCATGCTGCAACCCTTAATTCCAGGCTTTCCTTACCTCCAAGCAAATGACTTGTACTCACATGTCAATCTCATCAAAATGTTGAGACATACCAAATCTTCATAGAAATCCATCTTTTGTTTAAGCAAACAGAAAACCTCCCCAAACACACATATTAAAATTCACCTGAGCCGAAAAGGAGCAACTGAAATTCACTCAGCCTGGATCTCTAAGATCACCTGAATTATCCACTCCCTGCCATCACCATTGCTGGTAAGGATGATTTGTGGTTAACTTGGAACTTCTAGAATAAGAAGACTGCATGAAGCAAGTGTTCCTCAAAGATCCAAATGCTCTGGAAACCTGGAGTTTATAAATGACCATGCTTGCATGGGATAAGGAGGAGGAAGGGGAGTTTCTCTCCCATTTTCCTCTTCACTCCAAAGCCAGCTCCCGTCTCTGCACAAGCCCAGCCCTCAGCCCCGCGAGCGCTGCACATACCTGGATGTATCGCAAGGCACTCCTGAGGACACTGAGGTTTGAGGTCTTCTTGTCGTCTACGTTGGGGATGTTGCGCTTTAATGTCTCAAAGCACTCTTTCAAATGTGCACGTCTAAAGAAAACACAGGTGGGTCGTCAGCTCACAGGACACACACCAGAAACCAATTCCACCAGAGGGGAGAGCTTAATTGGGGCCTTAATCCAGCAAAGCACCTACACCTGTGCATAGCAGCCCCCAGCACAGCATGCTCACAGCTGAGCCAACTCACACCAGCAGAGACTGTGCCTGGATTCTATCCCAGCTTTGTTAGGAAGACTGGGCAGCCTTAAGTGAAATATCTCATCTCCCCGTGCTGGTGCTCACTGTCACCATGCTTCCAATTTAGCTAGTCAGGCTTGTAAGAGTTTTGGGTCAGAAACTGATGTTTATTCTGTATTTACACTGTACACTGACCCCTGATTTTGAGTATTTTACTCCTTTTAAATTAAAAGAGAGCCACACTGTTATGCACTGTTATTGCTTTGCAGGATCAGGGCTTTGCAGGGTGATTGGGACGCAATGGTGCAGTTAAACAGAACATATTGGGAAGCAAGAAATGCAGAATTGAGCTATAAGAAAGCAAAGCAACACTGCAAGATTCAGTAAAAGTCACTAAGAATTTTATTCAGGTTATCTGCTTAAAAAATAAGCAAACAAACAAACAAAAAACCGCGAAAGCCAAACAAATATTGACAGACAACAGGCCAAAAAAAAAAAAAGGAGGGGAATTACAATTAAAAACCCCAAACCCCTGGCTTTCTACGCACCTGTTCTTCTCCAATTTATTATGTACTTCCCTGGTCCCAACCCTGTAACCCAAACAGAACAAAGATCAGCTCAGTGTCAGGGTGAAAACTCCTGCATTGCACCTGTGCTTGCAGCAGTGTCTGTGTGTTGAGGAGATAAGGTCAAGATGCAAAAGCAGCAGAGGTGTTCAGATATCACTGGTTTAACATTAAGTACATATATATCTGCCTATAATGTTTCAAGATAAACTTCATACTTTACATGTGCATCAGGTGAACTAAGCATTGTGCATATAATGCACATAAGATAGAAACAGGTGTGATGGGCATGTATATACACAGACACAGCTCCTACCAACAGGGAAAGACACAAACTACAAATTTTTTGTACAGTCCCAGAGAGCCCAGATCCTGACCTGGTCCTGACCTATGCCTACAGCTCCAGTGGGACAAGGTTTGTGCAGTTTCAAATTCAAGTGCATGGGATTGGGCAGACACTTCCAACTGCTTTGGGGTTTTACTGTACATGAAACAACACAGCTGAGGATAAACATGGAATGAAGCAATACAGGAATTCTCCAGTCACTGCTCAAGGAAAAACCAGAATGAGTTTCTGGTTTTGGGGTTTGAGTCCACCCACTCTGAATCAGAGGAGTATTTTTAGGAAAAGCCAAACAAATACATGTTATCTCAGTTCTACAGCTACAGCAGTGATAAGGTACATTAGCAGACATGGAGATTTCAAGTATCTTTCATACACTATGCAAAATAATTATCTGCCTTTGACTGAAAATATGGGACATTGAGGTAATCATATTTAATAAATTGTCACAAATATTTGACAGCATTTTCCCATAAAACATTTACAGGCTGAAAAAGACATTTTTTCTGTGATTATATCTAATGGAGCAATTCTGGGGGGACGTAGTGGTGGTGCTGCGCTCCACACTGGCACCACAGCCCCCCCACCTTCCAGGGGCAAAGCTCAGCCTGACAGCACAGCAGCAGTTTGTGGGTGCACCTGCAGCCACCTCACTGCCCACTGCCCAGGCAGCCTGCCCTGGTATCCCCGTGCCAGCAGAAACTTCTTCCACAGCTCCCTGAACCCACACAACATCCATGACAGCGTCTCTTGATTAGTGCACAGCCTGGGAGACCCTTTCTGCAGTTGTGTGTTTTACAGACAGGCTCTGAAGATCCCACTCTTCTTAGAGAAACTACACTGGCATTTTACCAAAGCCTTTATTTCACAAACTCCTATCTGCATTACTTTCACTGTTTCCTTCTATGCATTTTGGGATCACTATATCCCGAAGGACACTATGAACCCTTTTTCTGTCCACTACACATCTCCTCCAGCCCCCACGGCAGTCACACACCATCTACAACACCACTGCCAAGAGTCATCCCCCTGCTGCAGCCAGCCAGGAGAACAGTCAGAGGCGCAGACAGCACAGCCAGGAGGGAAGACTGAACAGAACCAGGTCACTTATCCTGCAGGAAAACTGAGGGGCCAAAGGAAACAGGTGAAACTGCTGCCAAGAAGGGAATGGTTTGTTCTCCCAGTCCACAAGCAGTAACACCAGACTCCGTATTGGGATACTGTGGTCTGCAAACAACCACCTACAGAGAAGGCAGGGTCTCCACCAGCCAAAGCCCTTAAGAACAAGCCAGACAAACACTAACCTGGAGCAACATCAGAGCCACAAGCCCTGTCAGAGGGTGAGGGCAGACTAAATAGCCTTCAGCCCCTTCCAGCTGCAACTCTGAGCAAGCAGGAGGCCCTTGGCACTTAACAGCACTAAGAAACTAAAACAGCAACTAAGGTGATCTCTGTCCTCAGAATAACATCTCTCAAATCACATTCCAGTTTTCAAGAAAGTTCCCACAAGCAGCAGTGTCCTTTGATTTCCCTGACCAGTACAAGCAGAGATCTTTTGCCAAACATAACACAAGATACTCCTTGAGATCAGACAGGCAGGGCTGGGACTTGCTTCCTAACACAGTTCTGGCTCGGAAAAAAAAAATCCTTATACAGAATCTTACAGTGTGGAGTGAGGGAGGAAAATAAAAACCCGTCAAGCTAAAAAACCCCCCTCTCAGCAATTCAAAGGCATTAAACATCCACAGGTCTTGGTATTTCTGATCTGACAACACTTTGCACAAGCAGGAGCTGCTCCACGCACAGCGCACTCACCCTCCAATTCTCTTCTTGAGCTCGATGGGTTTCATGTCGTCTGCCGGCGCCAGCTTCAGAGCGCCGAGCGGCGCGGGCGCTCCCGGGTGCTGCAGGGGCTGGATGGGCTGCGGGACCACATGGTGCTGGGAGATGGCCAGCACCGGCGCCGCGTAATGCTGGAGCTGCTTGGGGCTGCCCGAGGGCGGCGTGGCGGCTTTGCCGTCCGGCAGGTGCGGGCCCGGCGGCCGCTGGATCACCGGCGCCACCGACGAGGCTTCCTTGGGGACGCTGGGAGCGCTCACGAGGGGCTGGTGGCGCTGCACCAGCGGCGGCGACAGGGCGGCCTGGGCTGCCTGCTGGGGGGAACTGGTGACAACGGGGATGGGAATGACTGAAATGGGAGCTGCCAGGGGCGGGGGCGGCGGGGGTACTGGGCCCGGGG